>JAYXIM010030958.1:0-129629 GCA_037575425.1 Anastrepha fraterculus
ATATATATATATATCTACACTAATATTATAAAGAGGAAAACTTTGTTTGTTTGGTTGTAATGAATAGGCTCAAAAACTACTGGACCGATTTTAAAAATTCTTTCACCATTCGGAAGCTACATCATCCACGAGTAACATGGATTATAAAATATTTTATTTTGGAAATAGGGCTCGAGATATAGGTCAAAACGTGGACCCGGGTAACCTTTGGTTGTGTATGTACAATATGGATATCAAATGAAAGCTGTTGATAAGTGCTTTAATACGGGGTAATTTTCATACCTATTGATGACTAGGGTCTCGAAATATATGCCAAAACGTGGACCCGCCGTGTCTTTGCACCGAATTAAACCAAATTTACGCACATTGTTAAGTAAGTATTGAAAATGGGTTTCGTAAAGTTTGGTTGTAATTCGGAGCACTGGCAACGGGTACAGCGTTCTTTTGAACCAGCCATAATGTCGCTTACTTTTTTAACGCTTGGGGCGGAACTGAACTGTCAAATTGACAGTGTGAGTTACAATGTGTCAATATTTCTTTCTGATTTGGATGCCATAAGGAAAAAACGTAAGTGCAACATGTAAAAATTGTTTGTGAATTTTTTTGGAGTGGATTTTGGAACAGTGAATAATTTCTTACAAAATTTGAGAATTTAATGTGAAATCCGAATGAAATTGTGTGTTCGTGGAAAAAATTTTTTTTTTTCGTTTTTTTTTTTTGAAAAATAAAACATATAAATTGAAACGAAAAATTTATGGATGATCAGGAAAAAAGACGATTGTTTATTCATATGCGTTGATTTGAAATTTAAAAAAGAATAAAGAAATAAATAATATGAAAATCATATATTTTCTGTTCTAAACTATATCTATTCTATTTTAGTGTGCCCAGCGAAGGGGGCCGGGTTTGCTAGTAATCTATATAAATAGTTTGCGCCTATACCCGGTTTTTTGGGTGTTTGGCCGAGCTTCTGCTTTTGTTGATATTTTGCCATAAATAGAGGGACCTCCGAACGGCAGATGGCTTTTTATGAGGAGCTTTGCATACAGAAATATCAGGCAGAAATACACTCAGATGTTTGCCATTGTCTGCCGAGGGACGAATGATATTAGAAAAAATATTTTCTATCATTTGATGTTCGGGGTTTCGAACCCGGTCACTACCGAATGGTAGTCACGCACCAACTTATTCGGCTAACTTATTAGGTCCACTAATTTACTTCGGTTCACGGACTTATTACTCTTTACAAAGAACTCTATATAGCATGGACCATACCTTCGCTCGACGTCGTCCCTCCATCGCTGAAGTCCTGCATCAAATACCTAGGAGTAACAGTGGAGAATAAATTGGCGTGGAATCTAATGCTGAGGAGAGTGTGTGAAGAAGTCAACGAATGCTTTGTATGCATGTAAAAGGATGCGTGGAAGCATGTGTGTCTCACCCGCTCTTATATACTATGGCTACACTGCAATTGTTAGACCTATATAGTATTATTGTATATCTAAAGCCATTGGTAAAAGTTCAGCGACTCTCTGCGCTTTGGATTATGGGGGCTATGAAATCAACTCCAACGGCAGCTCTTGAGGCTATCCTCAACTTAGCACCGATTGATCTCTTTATGCAAAATCGGGCTGCAAACTCAGTTGTGAGGCTGCAAACCCAGCTGTGAGGCTGCAATCAACCGATCAACTTACCTCAAGACCCTTCGTGCACAACTCTATTATGTGCATGCCTCGGTCAATTCAGACTATATTGTTTCAGTTATGGGTTTTGGAAAACCGCTGCAGACCGTTATCGAAGACGATGTATGGCGCAAAGGCTTAGTTCCGAGAAGTACCATCTTCAATGTATTTACTGATGTATCAAAAATGGCAGAAGTGGTTGGCGCTAGCTTATCTTATGCGGAAGCAATGCAAGAGTTGCGGCGCAGGCTGAAACTTATAACGATGTTGGCGAGAAATGTAACGAGTTGCGTCCAAAAGAAACCCTGGGGAATCTCCTATGCTGTTGTCCGGCTCTCTCGAAAATTAGACTATACTATCTGGGTGCTCTCATTTTTGAAATACTAGAATGTATCCCTGAACTGGAGCTTGAGCGATTTCTAAAATTCGCGAACAGGACGCACATCTTGAGCGATGCATATTTTCGCAAAAAATTGGACTCTGGTATCGTAACGCTATAGACCAACATGGTGTCTGCATGGCTTTGATAAGCCAGAATTAACTAACCTACCCTAGGCCCGCTAAATGAATGGTTTCCGAGGTATTTGCCAATTAGTAAGATGCTTTTGGAGATTCCATAGCCAAGAAGAAAATAATTAATGCAATTTTTATATGATTTTGAAGTACGTGAGCGCGCAGGAAAAGAACCCCTTAATGCATTTGCATGTAAATTTATATACGAGGTCTGCTTATGCAAGCGCGCGTAATTCGTGATGCGTGAGATGTTTGGTCGAGAATATCCGAACAGGTGATTCGTCCTTTGGATTTTGTATGACGGCCATGTGTTTTTTGTTGTAATACATGTAACCAGTTACTTCCATCTTCTTTCGGCCAAAAAATGATAGTGTGAAGCAATGGATGCTTTTAGTGGGGTGAATACTGCCACCGCCTTTGCTAAGACTAATGTCGAACCCTTTCTTGCTAACTCATCCGCTATCTCCTGTATGTTCCTATGACCGGGAACCCATATCAGAGTGATTTCAAGCCAATGATTAAGCAATTCCAGCTCCTCTCTACACTGTAAGACTAGTTTGGATGAAATGGAGTTGGAGTCTAAGGCCTTTAAAGCTGCTTGCACCAACTTCCTTGTAGAGTTTTAGTGATTTGCATGCTTCTCTGACCGCTAAAGGTTCTGCCTGGAACACGCTGGCATAGTCAGGAAGACGAATTGACTGAGATAGGCTTAGTGGTTCTGAATAGAAGCCAGCTCCCACACCACAGTTCGTCTTAGAACTGTCGGTATAGATTTCGATATCGTATCTTCCAATCACCTTCCCTTTGCTCCATTCGGCTCTCGGTGGAAAACGTACCATAAAGTCTTTCTTGAAGTTAAGGTCGGGAACTATGTAGTCTGATCTGTTTTTGAGCAGCGAGGGTCCCTGTAGGGCGATCTTACTGTAACCGTAAGACTTTGTTGTCCAGCTTCTTATGTCTCTGAGTCTCACCGCGCTGCAAGTAGCGATTGTTTTAATGTGTAAATCTAATGGTAGCAGATGAGTTAGTACATTGAGCGGTTCAGTGGATTTTCCTTTGAGGTAGGCATGTTGAGATGATGAAATCTTTGTGTCTGTAATCTTCTCCCTGAGATATACATCCAACAATCGCTCGAGAGTTTTGAGAATAAAGGAGGCTAAGCTGATGGGTCTGAAATCTTTTCCTGTATCATGACCGCGTCTACTAGCTTTGGGGATACAAATCACCTTCACCCTATTCCAGCTTTTTGGAAAATGCCCTAGTACTATAAGGCTTTTTCTGAAAACGACCTCCATCCAGGCTTTTTCTGAAAACGACCACGACCAGGAATCGTCGTTTCTCGAGGGTTCCACAGCATGCCTGATAATATCCCATCTGGGCCGGCTGCTTTGTATGGTTTAAAGTTTTTCATCGCCCATAGTATTGTATTGGATGACAGGTTGGATGTTTGAACACTGCTACTATTGTTCTCAATATATTCTGTGTTACCTGGGAAATGTGTATTTATAAGATATTCTAGTGTGTCGGCCGAGGATTTGTCCATTCTCCGTTATCTTTTTTTAAGAAGGAAGGGCAGGAGCGTTAAACTATAGAATATAATTCAAAAGATTTTAAAAAAGTAACTCTTGAAAGCAAAAAATCAAGAAGAACATTATTATTATTGGAAGTTAATTCACGTATGGCGTGTGCAATGGGAGCATTATTGCCATACTTGGTTTTAAAGCTTTCCCCATAAGAAGGTCAGAATTTCCTCAGAGATGACTGGGAAATGTTAAATCGATGCCTTTCCAACAACCAATGACTCCTGTAATCATATTATGAGTAAAGACCGACACAGTATTTCCTAAATACTTACGAATTGCCAAGAACTTGAGACTTCTAAGCAAAAGACGAGCAGAATATGATGACAAGGGATCAAAAAAGTTCGATTCTATTGATAGCTTGCTAACAACATGGCCATCGGCCATCAGCTGTGGTGAAAACCGAAATTGAGCGAGTGATTTCAGATGCTGCATCACCGGGTACTCGGCCCACTCATTTCACATGTATTCACACAGTAGTCCAATCATTCTATGGATGCTTGATAGCTGTGGTGAACAACTTTGGCAGCCACGCCACTTGGGATATGTTTAACAAAATGTAGCTTGTGTTAGTGCTAATGCTAATGCCATGGCAACGGTTTGTTTATGAATACGATGAACACAAATGCGTTATTTAAAGTGAGTTTTTGTTTAATTAAAATTAATATTTTTATCTAAATGAAGTGCGCGGTTTTAAATTGTGATAGCGTAAAAACGGTAGACAACCAATCTTTAGGTTAAGCCAAACTTGATTCAGGCATGTACAGAGTGGGCCATATAGCGTTTGCTTTTTGAACCACCTATTTTTTTGAGAATGGTAACACAAATGACATATACATAATGAAAATTCTTAAAGGTTTGACATTTACGAAATGGGACGCTATACGCTTGAATAAAATTGGGGAATATTGAAAACTTATTTCCAAAGTGGTGAGTCTTCTACTCAAACTGTGAGAAATTTGAAAAAAAAAAAATCCAAAAAAAAAAGATTTGCCAACAAGACAGTTTGTGGATCAATTTGTTAATCGTGCTCGTGAAAGTGGGTCGCTAATGGATAAAACAACACGTGAACGTGCTCCTACAGTGCGTACACCGGAAAACATTGCTGCTGTAGTCGAAAATGTGCGTGAACATCCAACAACCTCAACTCGTCATCGTTCTCAAGAATGGAACATTTCACGCACTTCTTTGAGGAGAATTTTGCATAAAGACCTCGGTATGAAGGCTTACAAAGTTCAATTGGAGCAACAGAAGAAGTCTAATGACCATCCAATGCGTTTTCGGTTCGCTCAATGGGTAGAAAATCGTTTGACCGAAGATGAGCATTTTTACCGAAAAATCATCTTTTCTGATGAAGCTCATTTTCACATCGGTGGCTTCGTCAATAAGCAAAATTGTCGGATTTGGGGCTCAGAAAATCCACACGATACTGTAGAAGCAAATGCATCCACAACAGGTCACTCTTTGGTGCGGTTTTTGGTCTGGCGGCATCATCGGGCCATTTTTTTCCGAAAATGAGCGAGGAGCCGTGGTTACAGTAAATGGCGAGCGTTACCGTGCATTCTCAACGAGTTTCCAAAAATTGAAGAGGATGACATGGATCACATTTGGTTTCAACAGGACGGTGCAATTTGTCACACTGCCAAAGTTACACTCGAACTTTTGGCTACCGTTTTTGAAAACCGAATAATCAGCCGAAATTCCGATATCAATTGGCCGCCTCGGAGCTGTGATTTAAGCCCGTTGGACTATTTTTTGTGGGGAGCCGTTAAGGACAAATGCTATGCGAACCATCCAGAGACGATTGATGCTTTAAAACACGAAATCGAAGTTGCCATGCATGAAATTGGAGCCCAAACAATCGAAAATGTGCTTAAAAATTGGGTTCATCGAATGGCCTACTGTAAAGCCAGTCGTGGCAGTCATTTGAACGACATAATTTTTTATTCATAAATGACAATGTTCAATCTTCAAAATAAAAAGAAGTTTGAAAAAATATTGATAATTTTTTTTTTATAGACGCTTCAAAAAGCAAATTTTACATCCTATAGCTCCTTTGATTTACATTTGTACCTTTTGATGTAGATTGCTGAGGTAAGTCTTCAACCAGACTTTTATTAGTCACTTGAGTATTCTCTGGAACCTGATAATGCTTATTCGAAAAGCCGAAGATATTTTCAATAATGCGTTATTGTTGAACTCACAAAACATCAATAACCTATGTTGTACCCAAATTCAATTACATCTCATTTTCGATGTTTTCAATTGCTTTATGATTATGTGACTCGTTTTCGGGCTGAACGCATTTTCTCTCTAGCAGAACTTAATTCGCTTTTCCAATAAAGCGGCGTTCGATGGTTTTACGCTATCAATACAGCCAATGCTCGTGCCATGACATTCGTATATCACCAACACAAGCTAAAGTTTGTTAAACACTTATCAAGTGACGCCAGCCTATTACCTGATGCTGTCTAAATCGCTCAGAACCAAATCTTTTCACAATGACACGCACTGAAATGTGACATTAACAAACTCTTTCCAACAGAGAGTGAGTCTTTCCAAGAGCTTCCGAGCTTAAGCTCTTAATAGCCTAAACTAGCTGTTTGTGTGGAGATCGATGAAAAATAAGTTCTATTCTGCTGAAATCCACATTAAAATTTGATCCTTAGTCCTAAAAAAAAAAAGAAATTCCGAACAAACACTTTTACTGAACCGATTTTCTAAAGGAATTTGCAAGTACCAGTCAGTGCGACCTTACTAGAACGCTCTTTATCACATTAGCGATGCCGGCACTAGAAAACGGGGCGTCTTATCAAAACCATAAATCGTGTACTCTTTTCCGGATGCCATACAAATAAATTATGCACTAAATGACAAATTTGCTCTATTCAACTCACATTCATGTAACTTAAACATATAAATATTTATATAAGTATACTATAGAACTCACTCTCCTCCACGCTAAGAAAATTATAATTTCCTCGCCCAAGAAATGGTTTGCAATGCTGATGATTTGTTATTGTAGCTCAATAGTTCTTCATTTTGTTCAACAAACTCTCGCCTTTCATTACTCGACACCAAAATAAAGTCGTAACCGTACGTCATGCAGAGCGTGGCACTCATGTCACTCAGGTAGGAGGAGACTAAGTGCTAATGTCCTCTCTGCCATACCTTGCAAATTTCATTGGTAGATACAAATATATACATACACATACACATATGTATGCATTAGATTCGTCAGCCGATGGGGAATCAGAAAACATTTCGCAGCACAATTTTTCCAGTTTCATAATTTTTTACCAAATCCAAATATATAAATCACATTTACCATGTGCTAGGGGAAATCAAAACAACAGCATAGAATTATGGCAACATCAAGAACAACAATAACAAATGAAAAAGTAAATTACTAACGCCATTGTCGACGTGATTGACGAGTAGTTGGCGTTGGCATATTTGATGAAAGTAATTGAATGTCCTCGCATCAGAGAAATGCAAACATTCCCGTTTCGGTAAGCTTGGTACTTATATAATATATTGTATGCAGATATGAGGGTAATAACATATATATGTACAGGCGTGTATGTATGTATAATACCACTCTGTGTTAGAAGAACAAAAGTCAAATCACGTTTCGTTAAATGCAAAAAATAAAAAAAAATAAAAAACCACTTACAGCATAACAAAAGAAAATGGGAAGTAGGCAAGTGTTGGCAGGAGGAGAAAAGAGGAGAAAGAGAAGCAAACGAAATGGCATGTAAAACGTGATAGATTCCTTCACTCATCCACCATGCAAATGTGACTTCAAATAGGCTAGAGTGGGTGGCAAGATTTCCTAATAAAAGTGCACCAACAAAAAATAAATGAGCGGTGTACCAAAATGTACTGAAATTTCAGCGTGAAAAGATTTGAAAAGTGCGTGAAAAGATATTTGCGTTATTAAAAAGTGAAAATATGAAGGTTGCATATGAAAGGCAATATTTGATAGATACCAGCCTTCTTCTGGCTTTTCTGCTTGCGGCCAGCTTTTACTTTTCGCCTTAACGGATGGGTTCCGCTGTCAGTGCCGAGTTAACATTTCTTGAAACGCTTTGTGATTTATTTCTCTAATAATTAAAAGATGTACTACTAGGCTAGTTCAAGAATATTCTAATACAAAAAATTCACCCTGCTATTTTGATCAAATTTAAAAAAGTGAATAAAATCTTTCAAATAACGGATATAAGCGTCTACGTTGTAGTATAGTTGTACGAAAACCTTTTACAAGACTGTGAGGAATATTAAATTCTTTTCGACAATTTTTGGATGATCATACGATAAATTTAGATTTATAAACAAATTGAATGAGTTTACCGTCTATCAAACTTCCATTTATGGTCATGAATGATCTTGGTGAAGCTAAATTGATTTCTTTATGTGAAAGCGCAAAATACTACTTCTCCGCAAATTTCAATACTTACGTTGCTCTTGCTTCAATTTATTTCTGAATCTACAAAAATCAATTGCAAGCGATTCCACATCTTCTTTTTCAAAATTGAAATACTCATACACACTAGGGAACTCAATGACTGATTAAAAACTGAACTCATTTGTCTGATATCGATTGATAATGGTTTTGAATGCTTTAAATAACACCTTGATCAAAAAGCTGCCAAAATATATTCAAAAAATTTAAAATAAGAGTTTATTCCTCAAAAGTGATATTATCGCTCCCCATCAACTGCAGCTTTCGAATCTTTTCTGGAACTCCATTTTCGGTATAGCCATCATTCGATTTTCCCATTACTTTCTTTTGGTGGCTTAGTGGCTGAAGTGGTTCCCCGTAGTGGTTTTTGACTCGAGCAAACAGAAAAAAAACCGGAGGCAGCCATATCAGGTGAATTTGGTGACTGTTACACTAAATACCATCCATTTCGTTCGTGGTCAAAACTTGTTGGCACTCTCCGGGTTGTTTTCCCAGAAATCCTTTCTTTTTTGACGAATTGCTTCACATATACTTCTCATAATGCCCAAATAACAGTCTTTATTAACAGCTTGAACTTCTGCCGAAAATTCGCGATGTACAATATCGTTGTAATCCATCAATTCATAAAAACCGTTAGCATTCCTTTTTGACCGAAAACGACGTCTTTTTTTTTGGTTTTGGTTCTTTCAGAACTCTCCACTCACTCGTCTGAAATCTGGTCGCGTGTCGTACTCTGAAACCCACGTCTCTGTTCTTGTAATGATGCGTTTGATGAATGTTGTGTCTGATTCAGCTTTAGGTTCGATTAGGTTACGCAGTGCTGGCTGATCTGTAAAAAGATCTCCCCCTTTTTCGCATGAAATTCAGATCCTTTGGGACCAATTATGAGCAAACCCAATTCATTAACTACAATATCCTGAACGGAGCCGTAAGCAATGCTCATGCCCTCTGTCAGCTCTCTGATGGTCAATGTGCATTTACTGATAAGCTTTTCTTTCACTTTACGCATGTTTTGATCAGCTTGTCGACCAGATGCGGATGATTTGCCACTATGTTCGTCATTCTCTACGGACTCACGATCTCTTCTGAAATGTTCATGGCTATTTTTTTTGAGTATCATTGCCGGAACTGTTTCGCAACATTTTTCGCACAATTGAATCCATTTTTAAGGGGGGGGTAACGTTTTTAAATTTTTATTTTTGCATTTTTTTTTATTTGGTTTTTTAAATGAAGAACCTTTCAAGAATATTCTGTGAAAATATTATATGAATCGGAGCAAAACTTACAAAGATACAGCCATGTAAGTGTTGCTACCTACCTGGCTCAACCGCGCGCCATTTGTACTTTAAAGCGTTTTTCCCACAACTTACGTTTTCAAAGTCGGTGCCCCTCATAACTTTGAAACTACTGCACCGATCCTTTTGAAATTTTGAAAACTTTTTCTGTAGATGTTTTACAAGGTGACGCCGAAGAGTTTTTTTCGAATTTGTTGATACTTTTGTTTTTACGGTAACTAATTCACCGATTTTTTACGCGAAAATCGTGTTTTTGACTTTAACGTGTTCCCAAAAATCGAAAAAATTTTAATTTCAAAAAACCCTCTCGGCGTTACCCGGAGAAAACGATTATATAACGAAATAACTTTGGTTTTTTGATTTCAGATGATTTAACACCGAGTTATGAGGGGCACCGTAAAACTACTTTTTTTTGAGATGCGTCCGAATAATTTCTGCCATTGCCGTATTTTTAAATATTTTTGGATGAAAATTTCACAAAATATACTTCAAATGCTATAGTTTTATGTAGTAAAAGATTTGACGAATAAATTTTAACTGTGTCATCAAAAAAAAAATCATAAAAATGTGCCTTTTTTTCCATGAATTAACGTTACCCCCCCCTTAAGGCAAAAATTTAATAGAAATGAGTTGTTGCAGACTTAAATTCTTTTCCAAAACGTTAAAAAATCGCAATTCCGTAGAGGTAGTTTAGGTTAGCCTAGTTGGCATTAAGTCACGCATAGACCTTTTGGTCCCTAGCGATACCAGTTGGAGACCGACCTCTATGAATATTGAAAGTAGACATCATGTAGGATGCCAGCGCTTTTGGCGAATCTAAGTAGAGCTGGAAGATCCGCTTCTGAGACGTCCTCCAGACCATCATACAGTGAGAGCATAAGCACAAATTGAATCATTTTTTCACTTTGTTCTACACATTACTTTTGCTGCTTTGCATGTGGTCAGATTGGTCCACGTAGCTTTCACTCGCTTTATTATGTAGTCGTCAATTTCGTTGTATACTGTATTTAGCGGTTTTTGTTCAAATGGTAGTCTAACAGAACTTTTTGCTGTCTCTTATACTATTTCGTTTCCCATAATGTCTTTGTGACCAGGTACCCAATAGATGTACAGTCTTCTGTTTGCGGCTAGTCTTTCTATAGCCTTTCTGCTCCGTTGAACATTTTTGGACTTGATAAATTGCTGCTTGACTGTTCAGGTATATAGTAATTATTGAGTTATTTCTCTGCTCAGATCTGGCAGCTTGATAGGCTGCCTAATCCCTAATTTTGAGCAGTAATCCCCGCTCTCTCTCCGTCCGAAGTTGTAGAGCCGTCTGAGTAGATGTGAAAAGTCCTACGGCCAGACTTTATGCCTCTGTGCCATCCCCCTCTTCAATTGTAGTACGAAACCTTCTCTATCAATTGAAATACGGAATGAAGTAGTCTATGCAACCTGAATTTTTTTTTTCTGTTGAGCTATGTTCGAAGATTCTACAACAGCCACTAACCTCCCCGCGGATTTTGCTGATAGATTTTCCGCCATAAGGTCAATAGGTGGTATGCTGAGTATCATTTCCAGCGCCGTCGTTGGAGTGGTTTACATCGTTTCTGTTATTCACAGGGCAGCGAGTCGCTGAATGCTTTTCCATAGAGGTAACCCCAGCGAAAGTTTTACAAGAAGAAGAATGGAAGAAATGTTAAACTCATATATGGTTATTAAACAAAAAAGAAACAGAACTCAAATCAGTTGATTTAGTGCGTCGCCTAGCTATTGTTCTGGTGTAGTAGGTGATATAATAGAGGAGTTCGTTTTGTTAACGAAACGAAGAAAAACAAAGTATATGATTAAAGAGATTGAGAATAAATTAATATATGGTAGACTAGAGAAATTATGTATATTTGAAATGCGAGTGACGGCGATGATTTTGTTTTTTGAGACGACACCTAAAATTGATTTTTTTTAAGAATTTCCAATTTAATCTTTCTTGCTTGTATATATTGCCCTGAGGCAACTGCCCATTTTGCCTTGATAGTTAAGCCGGCATTGCTCGCTGTATAGCCGTCTCTCATACCAGATTTTAACTCTCATTCCAGCACTTTTGATATATAGGATTAGCGTTTCACTCTTTAAAAAACGATAATATCATTTAAATTTTTATAAAGCCACGTCTATTTGTTCGACCATCCATTCATGCGCCTGCGTAACGAGTGGTTCGAGAAAAAATTATATTTATCCTTTAAAATAGAGTCGATTGGGAATCAAAATGAGTTTGGACAACAAACTTCAAGTAATGAACGTTTTTAAAAAAGCAAAAGAAAAAACAAAAACCCTTTTACAACTCTTGCAGAAAATTTGCATAAATGTGCTCAATGGAATGATATGAAACAAACAAAGAGTATTTCTAAATTTTGGCGAGTGGGCGTTCTACCCTTTACTTCTAAGATATTTTTAATGTCTCTAAAATAAATTTATCACATTCCATCAACAGCATGCCGTCATTATCATTATGCATAGCACTACAGCTCTCCATGCATCTCGATCCATAACCAAACTACGGTAGTTGGTCGCTCCTATGCTTCTTAGATCGTTCTCAACGTCGTCTAACCATCTTTTCCGCGTTCGTCCTCTTCGCTTTTCATCTTTCACATGCGTGCATCCAAAACTTAGCGAGGTAATCTTTCATCTGTCATTCTACAAACGTGTCCCAGTTTTCGTTTTCACTTTGTAGGTATTCCTCTACCTCGTTATTATCAATTAATATTAATATCAACCGCATGCAGTGAATTTTATCTCACTAAGCCTTACCTTGAAAAATATTGCAAACGTGAATCAACCTTGCCTAGGAGTATGAAAAAGGCTTTGACTTCCGTCTGAACGGAATTGGCGACAATCGCATGCGTTAAACTCCTACTAACAAATCTTTCGATTTCCGCACGTCCATTTGTTCTCGTAATGAATAACTTCAGTAAACATTGGGTTATCGTAGTGAAATGTGGTACTTAAGCTGCTTGTGTTACAAGTTAAGTTACCTTTTATATATCTTTTTTTTTTGAAAATGACTCTAACTGATAAAAGTAAATTGCATGAAATCGTTAAAGGAGATGATCTTGAAGATAGAAACCTGTTAATATAATTGTTTTCTAGAAATTGTTCACTTACACATACACATGTGTTGAATACAGCTGAAAACTTATATCTCAAATTCAACCAATACACCCTTTTTGGATGCTTGGCCGAGCTCCTCCTCCTATTTGTGGGGTGCGTCTTGATGTTGTTCCACAAAAATTCAACTAGAGTTTATTTAATATAGCATCGAAGCTTACTGTGTCCAGATATCAGTATTTTAAGGTCTCAATAACAGCAATAGGATTCTGAGTATTACTTTAAGTAAGTTTGCTGCTGCCAAACAGTAGATGCATCTTCCCCTAAAAAAATGATGTAAGCACAGCTCGAGTTTCACATCTACTCGTATTATTTGTTTTCAATTATCATTGCTCTTTTTTCATCTAGAGTAGACTCTTGGATTGTAATCATGGTCTGAATAAATTTGAGCTGAATCGAATTGTATGGAGTACATCCCATATAAAAATAAGACACCATTTTGAGACACCCGCTAAACGTATACTCCAACATAACTACATACAAACAAATGTCAACTTGATCTCTTGCTGTTGTAGACGGTAACAGTAGGAGACAAAACAAAGACATCAAACATTTATACAAACAAATAAACGAAAATAATATAATGTGGCGGTCGAGATGGCCGCAGTGCCAGCCACAGATGTCGCAACAACTGAACAAAAAAAAATGCACAAGTATTATATTTTCATCAAATTTCGCTGGCTGTGGCTCATATTGGCTTCTTTAAATTTGCATAACTCCCGATTTTCGGCGGCGGGTATACACAATAACTTAGAAATTAAAAATACATTCAGATATTTGTGTAAATGTTATAATGTACGTGACTTTCATGAAAATTATGAAATATTTGCCAAATTATTTAAATATTTCGAAAGCGACTGCATGTGGAATTACTTAAAGAACTTAGGTTTTGATGATGAAGTTTATCACTTAAGTTTATTTTAGCTAATATTTAGAATTATCTAATTTTTGAAGTCGAAATAATTTAATAATTATAGAGTGATAGCATTTGTGTTGGACGTCAATTTGAAGTGCCGAAAAGTTTTAAGGTAAATTCAAGGTGACACAAAATTAATTATCCAATTTAATTTTTGCATAACTTTTTCACTAAATAAAAAACATGATTTTGAGTGATGGGGATCTTTAACTGGACCTTCACATCCTCCATTGCTTGTCTGTTTATACTTATATACCGCAGCTGTCTAGTTCAGAAGTGCCAAATATGAAATCTTCCGATAGGGTGATTAATTTTGATCGAACTTGTACCAATCAACTGATAAAAATGTTGTCTAGTTAAACTTAGCATTGGAATTTAAGAATAGAGTCATATATACAATTTAGGTGTCAACGGGTTGTACCTAATCGGAAAAAGTTCGTGTTTTAAAATACTTGTAATAGCAACATTTAGCCTCGGAGTTATGTTACATAAATTGAAGGATCTTGCGCGAATATGTAAGTCATGTAATTAAATTCAAGTAAAATTTCATTATTTTTGTATATATTTTATTATTCAATTATAATAAATAAGAAAGTTAAAAAATTAAATATATTAAAAAAGTTATATGCAAATGAATTGAAAAATAGTAATAGAAATAAAGTAAAATAAAATAAAATGAAATGAAATAAAATAAAATAAAATACATTTATTTCTACATATCAAACCGCAGCTGCCAACAAACCTGACATCATCTTGTTCGATAAGATAAATAAAACAATCGAAGTAATCGATATAGCGGTGCCCCTTAATCGCAACATCCAAAGCACATACTCCACCAAAATATCAAAGTATGCAGTTTTGGCAGTAGAACTGAAGCGGATGTACAAAGCGAGGGAGTGAATATAATTCCAATAATTATATCGCCCACTGGATTAGTGCCTAAGCATTTAATAAAAAACTTGAAGAAGTATGACTGCCAACACCTCTTAGAAGACATGCAGAAGTCGACCATACTGGACACATGTGCAATAGTTCGTAGATTTTTAAATATTTAAGCAATAGTAATCGCATGGGCGTAGAACTTGGACTACGCTCCACCAATTTTATCCGGGATGTGTAATCTCCGGCAATAGCCGAGATGGATTAAGCTCAAATAAAATAAAATAAAACAAAATGAAATAAAATAAAATAAAATAAAATAATGACAAACTTAAACATAAGAGCATACTTCCAACGTAAGTGCTCCCAATCCGATCTGCACAAGGCTGCAATTTCTGCGAATGATAATTACACCCCACTTCGGATGAATCAATCCTACGAAATCAGGAACGCAACCACAATAGATGAAAAAATCTAAAGATGGTCTGAAATGGCTGTCCACGGCGTATATCGAAAATACTTGCTGAGCCCACATGTCGACCAAAAATTGTCGCACTTATGGCTTACCAACAGGTCGATATTTGCCGAAACGGAGGGTACCATTTTCGCCATACAAGATGGTGTGATTCCAACTAGAAATTACATTAAATATGTAATGCGAGATCCGAATGCCGCTGCAGACAGATGTCGAGGATGCAATAGTCGAAGTGAGACATTAGACCACGTGCTAGCGGGATGCACCACACTGGCAAACTCTATGTACCTGAAGCGACATAATGACATCGCGAAAATAATCCATCTAAAACTGACGCAGATGTACAACTTCAATCCAAGCAAAATACCGTACTCCAGATACACCCCAGAACCTGTTCAAGAAGACTCCAACTACCTTCTATATTATGACAGAACAATTTTAACAAATGCCACAAGAGACTTCAATAGGCCAGATATTTTCCTGATTGATAAATCTCAAACGACTGGTTATATAGTTGATATTGCTGTTCCTTTAAACAAAAAGATGCAAAAAACATATGCAGAAAAAATATCCAAATATTCTGACTTAGGCATTGATGTCAAACGCCAGTGGAAGCTAAGGAAGGTGCACATACTACCAATTATCATCTCAGCCCACGGACTAGTGCATACAAACTTAGCAGACAACGTGAAAACTCTTCAACTCCTAGAATATTTAATTTTCGATATGCAGAAAGCAGCTTTACTCAATTCTTGTCATATAGTCCGAAACTTTTTACAGTAAACGTTTTTCTTGTTAGTAAATTTGTTAACTATTTTGTATAATATTTATATATATATTTAATTGTAATATTTTGTACCTGTTATAAATTATTGGCTTGCAGCTAAGCTGTCGCCAATTAATGTAAAACACTCCTTTTTTGGGATGCAATAAAAAAAATAAATAAAATAAAATAAAATAAAATAAAATTATATAAAATAAAATCAAAAAATCATAAAACATTTGGAGAGATTTATATATATATTTTAATTGAAAAAAAAAAAAAAAAAAATTTGCATAAAAAAAAGAAAAATTTCCTGTGATATTTTTATTTCTGAGAGACTCAAAAAGTTTTGTATATCGGACTGTTCCATCACAGAGCTTTTACTTGAGGGTAATAAAAGAGGTAAAAAAATATGGAAATTTGAAAAAAGAAAATGTTGTGCACAATTTATGTTATTTAGCAAATTTCATCAAACTGGAAGCCATGAAGTTTTTAGCAAATATTCTTCGTAGCTTCCTTCTAGTATTTTTATATACTTCCTTAATAAAATCAATTTGTTGTTTTCGCTAAACTATCTCTCAATATAAAAAAATTGCCAGTAACCCAATGATAATTTACCCAAATTTGGGCGGAATCTTACATCTAATCATTTCATGCAATAAAAGTGGGTATTTGTTAAAAGTGGGAGTAACTTGCATGCACACGTTTTTATATATTATACCATTTTCGACGAGGGGGTACAAGTCGCTTAACTCTAATAAACAAAAGCACGCAGCCAGAAATTCCAAAACTTATTTAACATGGTGGCAAAGCAAACAAATGCAAGCACACACATGCAAACACGCTTAACTCGCACTATAAACCTACATAATAAGGAAAACATGAGTAAGCATGTACGAGTATATGCACATAAAATATCCAGAGGCATTCACTCAAAATCAATCGTTTGACAACTTACAGCCACTGCCTCCTAACAACCCCTTGACAGTAGCGGTTGATTTCAGGCTTTTAGTCTTTTGCCTTGCCGGGCAAAACTTCAATCACTGCCTGTCAATTTGCCATTACCCGTTTAAAATGTTTTCGCTTTTATTTGATTATATTTTGCATTTGAGTTGTGTAACATTTTACATGCGTGTTTACTTTATTTTTATTCTTATTTCGCCTGTCACCGCTACATTTTATAACACTTTAAAGAACATACACAAATACGTGCACACACAACCATACACACATGCACACATGGCAACAACAATACATACATAAATAATATGTGAATGTGCGTATTTGAGCCGAGAGTGTCTGGAAAATTGAAAACATTTTGTTGTACAGGCTTCTCCTTCTTCTTTACCACTGGCTCCATATATATGTATTAAAATGAGTATTTGCCTGACAGCATTGTAGGTGCAAATCAATTTAAAGTTGTTATTGTTATTTGTAGAAGTGTGGGATTGTGTTTATGTATCACTAATGCTGCTGTTGTTTCCGTTTTGTTGTTATGACTTTTAAGATTTTTATGCAAAGTTACTAAAATTTCGTCGAAATTGCAATACTTTTTGAGTTGCTTCGAGTGTTGGCAGTAAAGTGTTGCATACCAAATGCACATATAAAAGTATAATATATATGCACATACAGTTTGTCAAGTAAATGTTTTGACATCTACTAATCTAGCGAAATTCAAACGCATTGCTAAAGGATATATGCATTAGCGCCCGAAAATATGCAAAGTCACATGAGATAAAAATTGTCAGGCAAGAAAAATATTTAAACTATCAGATACTAAAATCTGATAAATGTATATATTTTTTTTATTTGGTCATGTAGAAATTATGAACGCAGAATTTGTAAAAATGTGTAGAACTTGCAAGTTGGAAGGCGGAATTTTTGAATGAGTAGATTTTGGGCGCTTGAATGCGGGGTGTAGAAATGGCGTGTTGGAACACAGGGTGTATTATTGGATATACTCGTACTTGACAAATGTGTAGGTAGTACATTATTTTTATTTAGTAATCTACAGTTTGCATAATTAGATGTGTCAGAAAATTGCGAAATTCTATTGCAGTATTTCAAGATTATTTAGGGAAGGAAAGAAAGCACTTAAGGGGTTACATCTAGTTAGAATTTTCAAAAAATCGATTTTTTTTTATTTCATTTTTGTAATGTACATATATTTAAGTAAACACTATGAAAATTTCAAGTCATTCCGAAGATTATTTTTGAAGTTATACGCATAAATGTAACGACGCGTCAGAGCACTTTAAATTAGCAGGCCGGCGTTTAACCTTGTTTTTCTCAAAACTGTGTTTTGAAAGTCGGTGACCACGATTTCTCGGAAACGGCTAAACCGGTTAGTCTGAAATTTTTACACCGGCTTCTGAACTATATTTTCTAGTACTTAATCGAAGCTTTTTTAAAACCGATAAACATTTTTTTGTTTATACACAATTTAAGGCCAAAACTATTCCAAAAAATAGATTTTTTTTTTTGAGATGCCGCCATTTTGTCAATAAATTTTTTTTTGCTTATTCCTTCGATTAATTACAAGAATATACAATACTTTAATCAAATCCGTTTGGTTTTTTCATTTCATATAATCCACTTCGGTGATATAGTGGTCACCGTAAAACGTCTTTTTTTGGAGGGGTTCCTGGAAATCTGCTGTAGCAGCTATAAAAACTGTTATTCTTGCAAATAAAATTTTTTTAAATATTATTCAAAGTTACCATAATATGTGTACAAAAGCTTAAAACAATTAATTCAGAAGTTTTCTCAGGAAAATTTTTTTAAAAACCTCATTTTTCAGGGCTTCTAACTAGATGTAACCCCTTAAGGGGACAGATACCTGTAAACGGTCATCTTTTCCTCGATTTTCATTAAAATTATTTAAAAAGAAGAAGTCAATATATTTTTTTTTAAACTGGTATACTGTTTATTTATACATTAAAATAATATAACACGTTTTTTTTTTTATTTTAATCATTTAAAATGGCGGATGTACACTCAAATTTTCCAGGAAGGTCGCAGCGGGCGTTCTCAATCGGCGGGCATTGTAGCAACGGCGTCAGTGACCTGAATACAAAAAACCAAAATTTTTTTGTTTATTAATGTCATAATTTCTATATGAATCAACAATAAATGGAAAAAATCGTTTTAAAAAAAATGAATTTTGGGGCGAATTTTTTCGAAAAATGTTCGGAAACTTGAAAAACATAGAACGTAATATAAAAAAGATGTGTGCAAATGTGCAGGGAGATCGCTCAATAACTTTTTGAGTTATCGTGTACGCCAACTCGAAAAATACAGTTTTGAGAAAAAGACGTCTAAAGTTTGAATACATGAAAATTCCTCTCCCAGCGCTAGAACGCAATGAAGAGAGTCGTCACGGTTGACGATCTATAATATTAGAAGTACAGTAGGTTCTGTTTTTATGCGGTAGATACGTTCCGCAAGAAACAGCATAAAAAAAAACAGCATAAAAAAAGCTACTAGTTCTATAGTAAAACTATAGATACGTTTCAAATGCTAAAATCGCATAAATCTGAAATAATCGCATAAAAAAGGGCACTAGTCCCATATTATTACTATAGATACGTTCAATAGACCGCATGAATCTGAAATAATTAAATAAAATCGCATAAACAAAATATTGTATCTTTGAAAATTATATCTTTATATATCTTCCATACTTGTAGGGTTAGCATTTCTAATGTAATCTATGATGAGTTTTTGCTTAGCTGGTTTAGAATCTTGTTTATATGTACAATTCCCGATAGGTCGACATGCATTTTGTAATTTAAAAAAAAACCGCACTATTTCAAAACCGCATGAAAAAAAGCCGCATAAAAACAGAACCTACTGTACTTAAATTTATGTTCTAAAATTTTTTGACATATTCTTAAAGGATTATATTAACATTTTATGAAAAACAATTTTTTTTTCGAAATTTTACAGGGCAAATGTTCAAATTCCGAGCGATGTAAATATATCGTGAAACTTTAAAAAATCATATAAAGATTTAAAGCCATTAAAAAATAATGCGGGCATTTACTTTACAGTCGAACCTTCGAAACATAGTAAGAATGCAATGACTAAGAGAGATAGTTTTGAAAATGCCGTCGGTAGTTCTTCGGAAAGTGAGGATAGAGAACCCAGTGAAGTTAATAACAATAACAAGAACGTAATAAAGTCAGAAAGTGAAGATGTCGAATTTGATATTGAAAATGGGTTTTTGGCAGATGTAAAAAAAAAAAAATGATCCAAGTCTTGGTATTGATAAAACGGATTTTGTGCAAGGCAATAAAAGCAGAAAATTTAACAAGAATGTAATCAAGAGATTTAATTTTATTCAATATATTTCGTTATTTGTGTGTGTAATTCGGAGCACTCTGCCGCAAAAACAATTATGATTAATATCAACGCTTTAGAAACAAACATCGGGTTTAAATTGGAAAAACTGCGTCGAAGCACATGACTGGGTTGAGTTTTTATATGAGAAACACACAATCAAATGCATTCGGTATACAACTTTTCACGCCCCAAGCCTCGCCGGCTAAAATTACGCCAACCAACTATTATGGAGCTCAAAGGAAAAAATTGGTTGAAAGTAAATGCAAAAAATATATAAATTCATCATACGTTCACGCGTTGAGCGTTATAAAGTTTACTGACTTTACAATGGCTTTAAAAAATGGCATTTCTTTGGATTTATCTCTTGATTTTTTAGGATAGGATCCGCTGAAATACATTGATATTGAAAAACCTACATCTATATATCTGATATCTGGGTATGTTCAACCCTTCAAAAAATTGAAAACTTTTGGGGAGAGCAGCTCCTCCAGCACTTTCAAGATTTTCCATTTTTTTTTGCTTTAAAAACTTATTTACAATCTAAAGAATACATTTTAAATGTTTTAATAGAAAGTCTAAAATGTCTATAAAGTCAGTGAAGTGATGAGCGTCGAACGAAAGATGAGTAAAAGCGAAATACGTTTTTTCCGCGCTGTCGACTATAACTCAAAAAGCAATAAAGATATCAACTTAACATTTTACAGAGATATTCTTTAACATATTAGCCTTTGCATGCCCCTTAAATTTCATATTAATTTTATTTTATTGTATATTAAAAATATTAATTTGATCAAATTGTTAATAAAAAAAGTGTATTGCTTTCTTTTTCACTTCAAATTTTCATTTTTGTTGTTCGTAGGTGAGTAAAGCGGAATAACTTATTTTAATAAAACATTTTTGTCTGGTTGGTTTCAGTTGATTACAAGAGGCAACACATTTCTCGACGCAAATTAAAGGAGCCACGTTTGAGCAGCTGTAGCGCCGTCTTTTTTTTAAATTTATGTGTATTCATTTACGCATGAATAGTAAAATGTATTTTATTTTAAGATAATAAATACTCTCAGTTTTTCGCAAAAATGATGGAAATAGGAGTTGCTCCCCTTAATGGCGATAAATACAATCACGATGAAAGCGATAACGAGTATTAATTTTAAAACATTAAAAAATTTAGTAACACTTTTCAAGTTTTAAAATAAAAATTAAATAAAATAAGTTATTAGGTGCTCAACTAAGCTCCCGCTGTTTGTCAATAGATGCCACCAGCAGTGTGTGCTGGTCGATTCTAACATAACCTAAACGTCATAAACCAAGCTTAGACATATGGTAAACAAACTGCTTCGACACATTAGTGATTTTGTTTTGGTATCATATACCTACATTTGGTTTTGTGAAAATGTCTGATTTTGTGCCGAATAATCGTCATTAGCGGGAAGTACTGATTTTCCTCTTTCATTCGAAAAAAACGGTGGCTGAAGCGCATCGAGAGTACAAAAAGTTTATGGAGATGCTGCTATAAGTGAAACAACGTGCCGAGATTGGTTCTGTCGCTTCAAAGTCGGTGATTTTAATGTTGACGATCGTTCGCGTGAAGGAAGGTCAAAAACCTTCGAAGACGCTGAATTGGAGGCACTGCTCCTTGAGGATCCGTTTCAAAAGCAAGAAGTGCTTGCTTCAGTATGTATTAGGAGTTACCCGCCATTTCCAAGCGATTGCATGCTTTGGGATTGGGTTCCTTATGAGTTAAAACCAATGGATGTTGAACGTCGTTTTTTCGCCTGTGAACAACTGCTCCAGCGGAAGGGTTTTCTTCATTAATCCAAAGAAAAGAAAGTCATGGGGGCTGCCCAGTCATGCTTCTACGTCGTTGCCTCGGCCGAATCTTCACGCTGCGAAGGTTATGCTGTGTATTTGGTGGGACCAAGTTGGTGTTATTTATTATGAACTGTTAAAACCTAGCGGAACCATAACTGGGGATCGGTATTGACTTCAATTGATGTGGTTGAGCCGAATACTGCGCGAGAAGCGGCCACAATACGTGGAGAGATATGAAAAAGTGATTCTACAGCATGACAAAGCTCGGCCTCACGTTGCCAAACCCGTTAAAACCTACCTGGAAACACTAAAATGGGAAATCCTACCCCACCCGTCATCTTCTCCAGATATTGCGCCGTCCGATTATCACCTGTTCCGATCGATGGCACATGGTCTAGCTGACCAGCAGTTCCATTCTTATGAAGACATCAAAAAATGGCTTGATCCGTGGGTAGCCTCAAAAGAATGAACAGTTTTACCGCGGTGTATACGAGATCTATCAGAAAGATTGGGAAAAAGTAGTAGCCAGCGATGGGCAATACTTTTATTGATTTAGTTATAACCATTTTTTCAGAATAAAGTTGTATTTTCATCAAAGAAAAAAACAGCGATAACTTAGTTGCGCACCTAATACATTTTTATTGTCTTTCAATTTTATGAATCAATGTTCCCTAATTTCTGTCAATCTTTGGTTTAATTTGCCTCGTCCGTTTAAAAACTACACAAAAGTAAAAACGAAAAAACAATATATACTTTAAAAACAGCTGTCAGAAAATCTTTTTACATTTGCAGTTAATAGCTTTAACATTTCATTAGTCTGTAGTTTGTATGATTACCTTGAGCACCTATACAGCAACACCTTTTAGTCTGCTGCTCATAAAGTGAATCAATTTTTGAACTTCATAGGCTTTGGGTAAATTGTGCCATTCCTCTAAAATAACTCTGTGGGACATTTAGAAAGTTGTCTTCGCTCTTTTCTCTTTTAATATGCCCAAAAATTGCCTACTGATATAATATCCGGGTTTTGGGCTGGTGTAAGCATTAGTTTACTGTAAAGAAGTCACATTTTGACCACATGCGTTTTATGTTTTGGAATGTTGAATTTAAACTGAGGTTTGTTGTTAATAATGAAGTCAAATTTTGTTGCACTATTTGTTAAATGACAGTGCGGAATACTCAAATATTATCTTGCTTCCTTTTTACTTTCTACAAACACCAAATCACGCCCTTCCTTGCTGGAAACGCTTCCTCACACCATAACAGTGCGCTTAATGGCTATCTTCGCGCTCTATGGAGTCAATCGTTATAATACAGCTTGATTTTAGTCTCATCGAGGAATATCGCAACATCCCAGTAGCTGCCTGAATGGGCCAGGTACGTTTTGCAAAATATAACTGCTTTTCAAAGTACTTTGCAGACAACAAAAGCTTCTTTAGAGCAACTAGTGAAGTATAATTGTGCCTTTGCAAAACTTGTTGGACTTTTTCATGTTAAACTTCAACCCTATACTCCTCTTCAAGCACACTAGCAAGATTTCTTGTCGAAGTCTGCGGGCTGGCGGCTACTTTTTTGAACAAAATTTGTAGTCTTCGTGGAAGATTTCGGCTCCAGCCTATTTTGATTTATTCGACAAACGAAAACTGACAACTATGTGACTAAAATTTGATCTTCGCAAATAGCTTTTGAGTTGTATAAATGGAAAATAGTTTAAAAAAGGCAAGAACTTTAATATTTTTGTCACACATACACACACATTTCAACATGAAATACTTGTCATTAGAGACTCCACAAGCAAAATCCAGCACACAAAACAAAGCCAATTTGAAACTATGGTGTAACTTGTTGAATCACGTTCAAATTTGGCTAAAGGTTACATAAATAGCGCTGATGCTAAGCAAAGAAATACAAATTTGTCGAGGTTGTTAACTGAAGAGTTAAATGGAGATGAATCACCTACGTGGGATGGAAAAAGAAAACTTTTGGTGTATTTGTGCTAACCCTGCAAACCGGTCATGCTCGATTTGATGCTGACAACCCCCTTGCCCAAGGAGTTTGGACTAGCAGCAGCTGCTCTGATAGCTGAATCGCCGGAAGTGGCCACAAAATCAAGAAATTGTGGAGTTGAACGGGCGCGTGGGTGTTTATTTCATTGTCCATGAACTGAAAATTAGCCATTTAAACGTATGGGCCCCTTTGCATAAGGCCAGCCGCAAAAAGCTGGATGTATGAGTGTCACATGAATTGGTAGTGCAATTAATCACCAAAGCCGTATTAACAGCCACGGCGAGAAGAAAGAATATTTGTGAGAATAGAATATTGGAGTTGCTACTAAAAAAACTCATCACAGGCGAGGGGTATCGAATGTAATTATGTTAATTGCTTGTCTCAAGAGGACTACCTATATATAAGTATATATATTGTATATAAAATTCAATAAAACAGCAGTTTTGTTTTTTGGCAATTCGAAATTGAATTATTGCACTAAATACGAATATTTTTAATAATATTTAATTTTTAATATTCGAAGTTCTTTCAAACTCGCATAACTTGTGTGCCTCTTTCGTTGCCTGTACTCTTCTTAGGGTGCGTGCATGTCAGAGCTGTGATAAGCGATAAGAGCGTCGATAAGAGCAAAGCGTAGAAAATTAATGCATGTATTTTAATAGAAGTGTGCATGTCGGAGCAGCGCGCTAACTCACTCTTCGCTCGCTATCATCGATAAGAGCGTAGAAATTGTAGGCTAGTAATTTCTTCGCTATTATCGATGATGGACACAGAAGATTTTATAGGTGCAGTATTTTTAAAACCTGCAATTTGGAATCAAAAAGATCCAAATCACCACAACAGGTTCATTTTGGATAAATTGTGGCAAGTAAAAGTTTATTGCCTCATCTGAAAAATATTACTTCATTGCATAAACTAGAATACAGGATGAAAGTATTGCAGCTGACACATGAACTGGTTAATAAATCAATACCTATTTATATTGAATGTAACACTGAAAACACCACGGCTAGATGTGATGACGATGCACAAAACAATGAATATCCGATTTAGATTCACAATATTCTAAATGTTTAAAATACTTCATTTTTTTTGTTATTTACCAATGAATATGTTAATTTTTCTCCAATAAAATTATTCGTACGTATGTATCTTATTGTAAGCATCAATCGCTCCTCTTGCAAAATTGGTCTGTTGTGTCAGTTTTGAGAATTATGCTGCAGTCGATCCGAAATTTGAGACAGAACATAATCGAATGTATCGGTTGTCATTCTCATATATTCGAAAAACCTTTTTGGATCCTGTCTCAAACTATTATAGAGATGGTGAAATTCTCCGAGTTCTAGTCTTGCTTGATTTATAGGATGCGCCGAAAACTGACGTTTTTCCCTTACATTATTAGTAGATGATAATAAGCAGCAGTATGCGTCAACAACAACATATTTTCTTCCTTTGAATCACTCATTATTATAAATATTATAGCTCTTCACTTTTCAAAACTTAAATTTCAAATGCAACTAACGCTCTTATCGCAGCTCTGTTATATACACCACACAAAACTAAAGCTCGACGCTATGCTTTTGTCGCTGCTCTTATCGACGCTCTTATCGCTTATCACAGCTCTGACATGCACGCACCCTTAGATACTTTGAAGAGTGTAAATTCCGAAATTGGCAAAATATAACAATTGAAATTTCTCCAATTTCGGTCACTCTTGTCTACTAGGCATCTGATCGTATTTATGTGTCATGACATGTGCTTGTAACTATTTTCTATACAATTTAAGTTCAATAAAACAAAAGGCGGCAAAGTTGTCCTATTGAATTGAATTCTTGTTGTGTTCCACTTGTGCCAGCACATAGCACACTTTCAGGCGCACCAAAAGCATTCAAACTGTCAATAGCTTTTGTAGTTGTTCGATTCTACTTTTGCTATTGACAACTTTGCTTCGTCGTTTCTACATTTATTGTGTATGCGCTTGCTGTTGTTATTGTTGCTGTAGCTGCTGACATGTTCGATGTTGAATGAAAAGTTTAGTTTGAATGTTGCTTAGCTGAAGTTTCTTTTATTCTGCGCTTCTACATCATCTCCGCTCTAAAGAGGAACTGAAGTATAAATCTAGATCTGGGTAATATGGAATTTCTTATACCCCATGCATATAAAGAATTAGTCATCGGCCGGTTTCATTTAAAATATTTGGAGTAGTATGTGTACTGATTCCAGTATAGCGACGTGCTAAGCAATAGAACAGTATTGACTTACTTCTGCAGTATTGAATGAGGGAATGAAATCTTAATTTTAACTTAAATTATTAAATGAAAGCCATTTCCGTGCAAATAATGTATTCGAAAATCCGAAAGTGGTGAAAAATGGTGAAGCAACCTCCGCATTCAGCATTCAAATGCCTGCGATATAGGATTGACACCGCTTTGTTTTTTGGCCTCGGAGTATCTACTCTTTATTGTTAAAACCATGAAACTTCATGTCGCATAGATTCTTATTTCTTAGGATAGCGATTGCAGGTTAGATGGTATGAACTGTACTTGGGCTCCTAACCCACGAGAGGAATGCAGTTACCATTGATTTCTAATTTTTTTTTTTTTTTTTGGTCTTTTTTTTTTGTGTTTCGCACTTACAGCGACCGTCTTCTACTGCGTCGTGTGGCGTGGCCACTAAAACGATCCATCCTCGTCTTCTGGGGAGACACGCTTTCTCAAAGGTATTTCTAACGAGCGCTGTCCCTATCGCCTAGATATTACAGTATAGTCGCAATAACGGCATTGTATGAGGGTTGCTTTCTATATTTCAGGCTTAACACTAGAGGTGGTTGGAAGCAGTTTTATTGTCTTCCAAAATATTTGTTTGAGCCAATTTTCGAAACACTTTCTCCGGTTGCGTTTTCAGGCTGCATTTCAGTTGTGTGGGATCCAGTGCAAACATGTGTTTTTTGCCTCAAGGTGATCATGTAAAATCTTGTAGATGTTCGTCATACTAATGCCCAAAATTGTTTCAATCTCACAGTTTGTGGCCGATCTTGTTCAATCATTTCGCGCGTCTTGTTAAGCCACGACGGAAATTGTGAAGAATAATCGCATGAAAATGTTCACGATTCAATTCCATTTTTTTGCCGAGATGAATTTTTAAATCCCCTGTAAACAGCATTAATATGGCTCACTCATCCAAATGTTTTGAATATGCCAAACCTTCTAATATAAACGTCAGATGGTGTCTGACAACACTAAAAGTGCCCAAAATATATGTGTGAATATATGCAAACATCTAGAAAAATTACATTTCCCGGTTGTGCAAATGGTTGCTCCAATGATAAGAGTTCTAAATGCCTCCATTTCAGTATCATTGAAATAGGTAAATGGGAGCAAAAAGTCGACTCTACGAGTAAATTTATTATTTCAGTTGGTATTTCACCGGATCATTATCATCATCGGTTCCTGTTTCTCCCAGTGCAGCATAGCGTCTCAGTAAAACATCTCATCTGATACTATTTTTGCAAGGAGCTTGATTTCGTTCCAAGCTTTTCCTGAAGTTTCAACTTCCTTCTGGGCAGTTCTCCGCCAAGATATTTTTGAACGGCCAACCTTGCGAGCCCCTTGTGGATTCTAATCCAGTGCTTGACGACAGACTTCATTTGTGTCCTTGGAAGGCATAGGTATGCCCAATCCACCTCTACTTTCGCAGTTTTATCATGTTAGCTACCGGCAGGATTTTGCACTTCTCGTACAGATCGTCGTTACTTATGATGTTGAGTCACTAGATCTTCAATATCCTGCGTAAACCTTTGTTCACACAGCTTTGAATTTGGATTTCGATCCAATTATTTGTGAGCCAGGTTTCGGATCCATACAAGAGTACTGATAGTGCATTTGTCTTAAAGATCCGTAATTTTGTATATACGCTGAGAAGGCTCGAAGACCAGATAACTCCGAACTGTGCATATGCGCGCACGTCTAGTTTCGCTCTGTAGGTAAAGGTTCCATTAAAGAGGAACGGGCGGCTGCTAGTGGATCGGGTGGGGGGTCATTTTTCCCAAAATAAATTTCCCAAAAAAATTTGTTCCCAAAATTTTTTTTCCCAAAAAAAAATTTCCCAATATTTTTTTTCCCAAAAATATTTTTTCCCGCTTTATTGTTTTTTCCCGAATGCATGTTTTCCCAAAATAACTTTTTTCCAATAGATAGCTTTCCCGAACAAATACTAATGAAATTAATTTTTATTATTCTACTATTTGACATTTTTCGACGATTCCGACAATATGAGTGTATATAATAATCAAAAATCTTATACTTAAGTAATCGAAAAAGATTCGAAAAAGTTTTTCAATATACATTTTTCAATTCGGATAAAAAGACAAGGTAACGAATGTATCCAACTTCACTCATATAAACAAGTTTTTTCACGTCATTCTTTTCGTGTCAAAATTTCATGAGCCAAAATTTGCTGCCTAAAGTCAAAATTTCTAATTATGGCGGAATTAATTGAATGCAAAAAATCATTTCTTTTGCACATTAACGGATATTTGCACTACAAACACTCAGGTAGAATAGGAGAAACTGCGTATTGGAATTGCCGAAGAAAACCTGAGTGTAATGCTAGAGTGACAACATACGGAGGACCACACAATATCAGAGTTCTGAAGGGACTTGATGAATCGAAACACATCCTTCATGCACCAAACCCCGAAGAAGTCGAAGCGTTAAGAGTCATGAATAGGATCAAACGTAAAGCTACAGAAAATCCTGAAGCTCCTCCAGCTCAAATATTACGAACTGAATTGCGAAACGTTTCACCAGGTAAAAACAAAAAAACGAAATTGCATTCGATTCATAATTACAAAATATGATAACTCTCTCTTTTAGCGGTATTAGCGGAAATGCCAAACAGAATTAATTCCCGAAAAAGTCTTAGTCGTGAAAGATTAAAAGATTTTCCCTCGAACCCGCGAACGCTGAGAGAATTGCAGGATATTCCAGGCTTTTATCAAAATTCATTGAATGGAGATAAATTTCTAATTTACGACTCCTATGAAAATGACGAAGACTCAGAATTTGGGAGAATACTCGTGTTCGCGACGCCTGAAAATTTAAGGCAATTATTCAGGAGCATATTGTGGTTTGCCGACGGAACATTTAAAACTGCGCCAAGTATATTTTTCCAAGTTTTCGCAATTCTCGGAGCAGTTACACAACCGGACTCAAGAGGAAAACCACAAACTATTGGTTTACCTTTTGTCTACGCATTATTAGAAAACAAAGAGCAGAAAGTATACGAAAAAGTATTCTCGGTTGTTTTGCAAGAGGCAGAACGTCTAGGTATCGATATTTCTCTTCCGATTAAAGTGATGACAGATTTTGAGTTGGCTATCATCAATGCTGTAAAAATCGTAATGGGCGAAGACAAGGCACGCTGCTGTTTTTTCCACCTCTGTCAAAACATGTACCGCCATATCCAAAGTGAAGGACTTCAGAAAATGTATTGCAATCCTGAAGATCGATCGGTCAAAGTAGCCACTCATATGATATGTGCCCTTGCTTTCGTCCCACATCAAAACATCGCCCGAGAATTCGAAACCTTAAAAAATGAAATACCGGAGGAAATGCGACCAATTTCAAAATACTTTGACGCTACGTACGTCCGAGGAAAACCTGCAAAAGGCCGACGTAAACAGGTGCATCCTCGCTATGCTCCAGATTTGTGGTGTCAATATGATGCAGTCATTCAACAAACTGCGAGAACGAATAATATATCCGAAGGATGGCACAACAGGCTTCAAGTTGTTATAGGGAAAGATCACCCCAGCTTCTACATTTTTCTTTCCGAGTTGCAGAAAGAGCAATCGGACACAGAAATAATGATGCGACAATTGCAATCAGGACAGCAAGTTAAGAAAAATAAAGATTCCAAGAGGTTGAAACATGAACAGAGAATATTTAACATTGTTTCGAAATATCACGAATATGTTGATAACAATGATATTGTCACATACTTGAAAACTCTAGGATACTATATTCGCATGTGATTGTATACATACAAATTCAGAAATAAACTGAAATCTTGTTTCAAATAATAAAAAATGTACTCGCCCATTCATTGCAAATGTATATGCGATATTTTACAGACGAACGATATTTTGGGAAAAATATTTTATGGGAAAATTTATTGGGAAATTTTTAGTTTGGGAAAAATGGCATTGGGAAAATTATTTTTTGGGAAAAAAAAATTTGGGAAAAAATTTTTTTGGGAAAGTGATTTTGGGAAAATTGTACCCCAATCAGTGGATCGAATTTTCATGGCTTTCGTTTTCTCGTGATTTGTTTTTAGCCCTGCACTCAATGAGGTTGAGGACAGATCGTCAATTGTGTTCTGCATGTCGGTGTGTTTGACGAAAAAAAAGACATATAATATATCATCAGTGTAGGCAAGGTCTTCGAGATGTTCATAGATGTTTCAATAAATATTCTTCTTTTCCCCTCAATACAGCTTTTAAGTATATCATAAATAGTAATTAAAAATAATAAAGGAAACAACAGGCAGCCTTGCCGTATGCCAGCACTGGTGGACATGCTTTCCGACAGATTACCATTGTGCAAAATCCTGCATTTACGAGAAACGCAATCAAAAGCTGTACTGTAATCTACAAAAGTTAGTTGGAGGGTTGTTTGCAACTCTTGTACTTGCTCCACAATGAGACGTAGGGTGTTAATTTGATCTACATTTAACCGGATAATAAGCTGTTTTTAGTGCCGCAGAATTTCGGCGCTGCAAATTTCTTCTTCTTTCAATGGCTTTGTACATCTTCAAAATGCTCCTCCAATGCGGTCTATCTTGAGCTGTTGCTTTATAGTTGCGTGTTCCCAACTTCTTAAGATCGTGTTCCACCGCGTCCATCCAACTGTTCCTCGGTCTGTCTTTGGCCTTCACGCCCACCTGCTTTCCTGTCAAGGCTTTCTTCACAGTACAGGCAAACGGATCATATGACCTAGTCATCTTATGCGCTGCACTTTAATAAAACGTACAGCTGTCTCGTTCTGAGTTAGATCTTTCAGTTCAGAGTCTATTTTTATTGGCCAAAAGATCTTTTTTAAATTTTTGCATTCCATGCAATCTACGCGCAATCATCAATCTTAAGAGTCCATTCCTCACAACCATACGCTTGGTCGAATAAGGGTCTTGTACATAAAGGGTGTTTTTTTTAGAGGTTAGGTTTTCAAGATGAAATAAAACGTATATAATTTAATGTTATGGCCAAGAATTTAGCTTTATTATAAAGATAAGGGTTTGCCATTATGTTTTAAAAATGATTTCGGGCAAGTGGCCGCCGCGGCTGGCTCGAATAAATTCCAGCCGAGAGGCCCAATTTTCGACCATTTTTTGCAGCAATTGGGGCCGTATGTCAGCAATAACGCGCCGAATATTCTCTTCCAAGACGTCAATCGTCTCGGGCTTATCTGCGTAGACAAGCTTAGACAATTTTGCTTATTGACATACCCATTCAACCAAAAGTGAGCTTCATCGCTGAACAAAATTTTCTTGTGAAAATCGGGATCGGTGGCCATCTCGTTTTGGGCCCATTCACCGAACGTGCGACGCGCTTGTTCAGGTGTAAGTCTATTCATTATGAAATGGCAAACCAAACTGAGCATAAATTAAGTGACAGCTGTCAAAAAGACCATCTACGAAAAAAGTAGTGCCAACTTGAAAACCTAACCTCTAAAAAAAACACCCTTTAGTTAACTTTGTAGCTTTAAACAAAAGTCGGGATTTGAACAAGTTAAGGTGGGCGTAATATGCTTTGCTGGTGGCGTTGATGCGATCCCTGGCCGCGGAAATTGAGTCACCGCGACATGCGAATGTAACTCCTAGGTACTTAAAATGCCACACTGTTTCAAAAGTATAGGCTCCCACATGGAAATTTTGCATCTGTGCAGGCCGCCTCGATTTCAATAAATATTTGGTTTACAAAATGGTCAATAATGTTCGCATTTTTTTTAATTTAAAAAAAAATTTCTTTTAAATCATTCATATTTCTTGAGAGGATGGCGCAGTCATCGGCGCAAGCACATGTTTGTGATGTTTTAGTAATCAAAGTACCACCTTTGTTGACTTTCCTTAGGGCAAAGTGTAGCATCAAATTGAATATGATTGTTGATAAGTCATTACCTTATTTTAGACCTGATTCAGAGACGTAGAGAACGTCTCTTTGAGCTTCCCTTGAATGATCACTTTTGCTTGTGTATTTGCGAGAGTTGCACTAACGAGCCTCATTAGTGTGGTAGGTATTCCACGAATAAGCAGAATGTGCTGCATCCTATCTCTTTTAACACTGTCAAAGGCTTGTGTGAAATCAACGAACGGGCAGTGAACAACTAGCCGGTATTCATAGTGTTTTTTAAACATTTGGCTAAGAACAAAACATTGGTCGATTGTAGACTTGCCTCTACGAAATCCACATTGATAGCCTTCAATTGCGAATCTATTTGTGGGAAAATTTTACAGATAAAAAAATAAATCATGTTGAAAACATTGAACGGAATTTTAAAATTAGTGACGATGCCATTTACGTAGACGTCCAAAAATGTTAGATAAAAGGTTCAGTTCATAAAATGATCGTAATTTTTTTTTCTAACTGGAAGCGTGAAATGTCAGTTGAAATTAAGTTTAAAAATTAGTATTTTTATTTAGTTTGTTTAATAATTTTGTTGTTATTTAAGCTTCTATAAAATAAAAAGGACCTTTTTTTGTAGGCTGCCGCTATTTGTATTTATTAAACTAAAAACAGTTAGTATCATAAACTAAATGCACTATTACGATACGAAAAATATAGTCAAATTTACTGTTTTAATTTTTTATAACTAAAGTCAGCTTTTTGTTGCACTGTGACTATGCGCCAATGATCTTTATGCTCATAAAATGTTTCTTTGTTAAATAAAATAAATTTATTCATTGTTAAATTGTTACACTGATTGTAGTTTTGTGCTAGAATCCATATGATAAAAAATATATATATGTATTTTTTATAAGTGGTAGAGAAAATATGCGGAAATTAAATTTTCGCGACATTTAGAAGACTTTGCCTTTGCCGCGAATTGTACTGAGAGCAACAGCCCGTGAACATAGCCATGTTTTATGTTGGATGTAAAAAACGAAGCAGCTACTTTTTGAGTAAGTACATGTAAATATGTGTATGTGTGTGTAAGTATATAATGGGCCTAATGCCAGTGGTTATGCGGTTATGCGGTTGTCATTGGTATCCAAGTGGCCAACTTTGTTTTTAGTAAATTTTTTTTTATTTTCATCTTAGTCTCTGCGTTATAAACCTGTGCTTCGAATATTAGTAGGTCGACATATTACAAAGTTATGACTATTTATTTATTTGCTATTTAATTTTTATTTTTTATGTTTTTTTTTAGAATGTCATTGCTACCTGAAAATCAAAATTTATCAAAAAATTCACTACTATAACAGATTTTGTTGTTGAAAATTGTAGGTGAAGATAGGCGTTTAAAAATTTTGCCTTACGAGGTGTTTCTGGTGCTAGAATTCAAGTCGACCGACCATTTACTTCGCTCAATGTATTCAAAAACAGCGGTTGTCCTGTGGGACACACTTAGGCTTATAGCCCATTGTGATGCCGCGTGGGGAGCTTGTCCCTATCCCTCCTAAAACCAGTGTGTGTTTTTCAAAAATTTTAAAATATCTCTGATTTCTATAGTACTGAGGTCTTCTAGCTCATTAAAAAATTGTCTACCCAGAATAGTAAACCTGCGTCTGGATAGAGCAGGGCAGTGGCCCAGATGTTCAGAATATACACCTCCGCCCACCCTGACCTCGAGCTTTGAGCCATCTGTGTAAACATGGATGGACTCGCCCTGTCTCACGTCGTCCCGTTCCCACTCTTCCCTTGAGGGTAGGAGGGTAGTAAACGATGTAATGGCAAGTATAGGCGGGAGTGCATAGTCCACCAGTCCGGGAAGCCCCAAAGTGCCAGCCAGGATTATACCGTGGCCTTAATCCGTGTTTGACCACTTGTTTAGAGTGTTCAGCCTTATTGCCGCACTGCATGCGTTATATTATATATTGCCTGCAGATCTACCGGAAGGAGGTTAAGTGTCGCATATAATGCTTTCGATGGTGTGGTTGACATGGCGCCGGTTATCAGAACAGATGCTAGTCTTTGCACCTTGTCAAGTTTCTTGATGATGCCCTTCTGAAGGGCATCCCACCATATTACTATACCGTAGTAGAGAATTGGCCTAACCGCTGCTGTGTAGAGCTAATGTATCATTCTGGGTTCCAGTCCCCATTTCTTCCCAATAAGCCTTCCGCAGGAGTACATTGCGATCATAGTTTTTCGTGCTCTGACTGCGACTGTGAGCCCCCAATTTAGCTTCCTATCTAGTATAAGTCCTAGATATTTTGCCCTTTCTATTACTCTAAGTGGTTTCCCTCCTAGGAATATTTGTGAAGAGTAGGTGTTTTGTGTTTCCTACTAAAAAGTATCAGATCCGTTTTTTCCGGATTTACCTCTAGTCCTCGACTTTTACACCAAAGTGATAGTCTGTTGAGAGATCTTTGTTGGAGGTCACATAAAGTTGGAAGGTGTTTCCCCGAGGTTGCTATTACAATATCATCGGCATATGATATTATTTTACCTCCAATTTTTTCCAGTTCTTGTAGAAGATTGTTGACAGTTAGGTTCCACAGAAGTGGAGAAATTACCCCACCTTGGGGTGTACCCCTGATCGGAAATTTTTTAACAAATGTGTCACCCAAATTTGCGTTTATCGTTCGCCCAGTTAGCATTCGTTCTATAAACGAGACTATTGCATTGCTTACTCCCATTTCCGTTAGCGAAGTGGTAATTGCTTCCGGATATATGTTATTGAAAGTACCCTCGATGTCTAGAAAGGCAGCGAGGGTAAATTCTTTGTAGTGAAGTGATTTCTCGACTGTGTGAACTAGCTCATGGAGCGCTGTTTCCACTGATTTGCCTTTGCTGTATGCATGTTGGGAAGGTGATAGTTTGTCGCTAATCCTTCCTTTGATATGCACTTCTAGCAACCGCTCTAAAGATTTTAACAAAAAGGATGATAGGCTAATTAGCCTGAAATCCTTCGGTTTCGTGTGTGTGGTTTTCCCTCCTTTGGGAATGAATAGGGTATCTTGCAAAAAATATTTTTACGGACGAAGCCCATTTTCATTTGGCTGTATAAATCCCCAAGATCACCAAGAAAAAATGCTGCATTTGGGCTTCTGAGTATCCAAGAGAAGCTTAGAACTGAAGAGCTAAGCCTAAGAGATGTGAGCTGGTATCAAATTATGGGGCTACGCAGGCGATGTTCCCACTGGGGGATATAATGAAAGGAGATTCAGTCAACTCATAACCTCCCTAAGAATAAACTGAGAATGTTCATGGGCATTCTCAATAGTCACTGCAGATTGCGTAGTCATCTGATATGGTCCACTGACTCTTGTCGTTTCTGCTACAGTTCCCGGAGACTCCAGCGCACCTTCTTGCCGAATGTGTGCTATAGCGTGAAGAAGGTTAGGACATCTCGGCCGGATTTGGTCAGATGAAAGCCGCTACATATGCTCAGCTCAACCCAGCTCTATCTTAAGTTTATTAAGGGAACCGGATTTAAATGAAGTACTTTGATGAGTAGAGGCCACAAAAGACCACGAGGCCGCAGTGAAAACCCGTTTGTCAATCATTCATTCATTCGAAACAAAGAGCGATTGTTGAGTAGCTTTTGCACGCGCTCTGTGGTATGGAGGCGAAATGAGGCTATTGTTTTGTTGACAATTCGGCTGGAAACGCAAATATGGTCAATGGATTACCTTATCGAGAGATGTTAACAACTGTAATTTGGCCTGCTATAGATGATCACTGTCATTACTGGTATGAGGTTTCAACAGGACAGTACAACATTTTACACAGCCATCGAAACACACAATTTGTTGCAAACCAAATTTCGCGATTGCAAGATTTCACGAAACTCAGCTGTTAATTGATGCTGCCATCAAGCGATTTAACGCCACTCGTAATTTTTGTGAGACTATGCTAAAGATAGGGTCCATACGAAGCCAATTGAGTCCATTTTGGTATTAAAATACAAAATTCTTGACGTGTTTAACGAAATAGGCTCACAGTTTTGCAAAAAAAAATATTGAAGTGATTGGTGAAAGATTCGACGTCTCTTACCGCGGTCGCAGTATACATAACTTCGATAAGGTTTTTTTTTTATTTTCAATGCAACCAAAATTTAAATTCATCTAAATTCTTTCTTAGTTTAATTTATTTTTAATAAGAAAGTTCTCGTTGAAAAATCCTGTATGTTTCAAAAAAAAAATACAAAAACAAAAAAAAAATTAAAAGAAGAATTCCAATCCGTTGTAAAGAGAATGGACTAACAAGCAGAATGCAACTAATATCGCAGTATTTGAAAGTGTGTCATCCAAGTGAAAGGCAAACATTACTATGCTATTACCACTGGACATGCAGTTGGGATGCCTGGCCAATTACGAGCCACTCAAGTACATACATACACATGTGCGGAACTTCCAGATTCATTCGTGTACATTTGTCTCACTATTGATGGGTGTACGTGTGTGTGTGCTTTAACTACATCAAAAGGTTCAATAAATACTCGTACAAATAGAGGTATTGTTTTCAAAGTATTGAAGGCTGAAGCGAAAAAGTACATGTACAATGATATTGTGTGTGTACGTGTACGGCATATGTATGTGTATATGTAGTAGCAAAAGTATAAGAGCTATCAGATTGATTTGAGCAGTACATTGAACGCACGATGCATTGCTGCTGCTGTAAATTCAATTGAAATCGAAAAGAGTCTAACAAATCTTTTAGTAAACACTAACAAACTCACGTGCGCACAGGCACCACCACACACTCGTGAATGTATACCCATACATACAGCCGTTGAAAAAAATGTAAGAACGATGCGTTGGCAACCATATATGCGCATTCTTTTTCTATTACGGTGCCGTAATGGTACTTTTCGCTGTGATTACGTTCGTTGAAATTCGTTCATTTGTCTTGTTTCTATTGAAGGGTTCGCACTGATTTTTTGCGTTCTAGTAGGAGCACTGACATTTTTGTGTGAAATATACTCAAAAACGATTCGGCCTTCGTCCAAAATTTTGTGAATTGTTTTCTGTTTTACATTGTAACTGGTGAGTAATACATCTGCAGTATTCCTACAATACTTTCCTGCAGTTGAAGTGACTCAATAATGTCGAAATGGAAAATTTGCATCCCAGTTCTTCGAAAAGGGATTATAGAGTTGCGAAAGACCAGATTATCCTACAGTGTTATTTCGACACAATTAAACGTTTCAAAAACGATGGCCTTTAAAGCTATGAAATATTGTTTTGAGTATAAAATAGCAGAAAATGTTACCAGAAAAAAGAAAGCGCGAAATACTAGTAGTCTTTGATTGAGAGGATGATCTTTAGATTATAAAAACAGGAGAGTGCTGCTGACATCCATCGACGAATTTTTGTTCAACTGGAAAAGTTAAGCAGGTAGACTGACACGCCAGCAACAATTGGTAACAGTTTGAACTGTTGAACAAGTTTGTCTCACCAATTATAAACCACGAGGGAGGCTCAATAATGGTCTGGGGCTGCATTCGTGGAACGGCGTAGGGCCAATTCGTCGATAATATTGATGCGGTCAAGTACTTCCTGATACTTCAAAATGTAATGCCACCTTAGGTAGGTAGGTGAAATGGTTGACGTACAAGTCTGGCAGAGCAGTTGATGGTATGGAGAAGGTTGAAGGGATTTAGGTTAGAGCACTGCCCCAGGCTCTCGACGAAAGTAGCATCCAGTGACCTTGATCATCTAGCTGCCAAACCCGTACATTTAAACTGAAAGTGCGCAACAGTTTCCTAGACTGAAAACTCCCCATAGCTTCTGAAATGGGGATTAAATGGTAAACCTACCTGTGTACTGATCGTCCAATGATCGGTAAATAAAGCTACGAGTTTGGAAATTGAATGGAGTCTCCAGGACTTGTTCTACTTTATGCGGAAAATAATTTACCGGCGCTTGGAGTGGCAAAAAAGTTTTTCGAAGACAGTTCGATCACTGCTCTGGATTGGGCAACTTCAAGTGCTGACGAAAATCCAATAGAACACCTTTGGAACGACGTAAAAAATGTACTTAGTACGCGGAATATCACAAATTTTGATAAATTATTGTATTTGAAAAGGTTAAGGCAGAATGAGAATCCATTCCTGTTGAACATTGAGATTTAACGTAGTGATTTATTAATGTCAATGCGAAGGCGCTGTGTAGCAATAAGAAAGCAAAACGGATTTCGAGCAAATTATTATTGCATGCTTTTCCCCTTCATCTGCATTTTTTATGATTTGCCTCGTTCTGAAGTATTTTTCACAAAGGAATTTTGAATTGTATTAACCTTTGTACATGAAGTAAAAACATTCATTTGTTTCTTTAATAAGAATACTAATACACAATGAAAACGTTTCAAGTTAACAAAATAAAACCTAATAGGCAAAACACTTAAGTGATTCCATTGAAAAAATTAGCAAATGGAGAGAACTGGGTACCGTTCTTAAGTATTTTTCAACGGCAGTAAATATTGCTCCAACTGAACTAATGCACAAGCACGTCGCAAGAGCTTAAAGTTATATGCCATGTTAGCTGCCGCTCTGGTCTGAGTTAAAAGTTCTCTTAATAATTGTATACCGTCCACCTCTCGTGCCTGCGCCTTGCCACATAAATATGTATGCACATTCATTTATCCGATAGTTGGATATTTGTTCTAAGCCAGCGCTCTGCCACTGCTTCATTCAATTGCAGCAAACGACTGTATGAAACAAAATGCATTGCTATGCTGTTGACACTCGGGTATACTAATCTAGCGCAAACATACGAGTATGTGAATCAATCTACACGTGCACACGTACAATGCGTACAGGTGCATCATACACACAAATATAATTATGTATATCCATAGAGAATAAATTTATACATTCTGGGATTTTATGAATGCCAACTCATACAAGGGCAGCCACAAAAGTTCCTGGACTGCCTTCTTGTCTTATAGTAACCAGTGCTGCCAAATGACATTTGGCTTAAGAGGAGCTGAACTATTGCATCTAATGGCATTTGGAGGATTGCTCGAAAAATGAATAAACAGACATTACTACATTTTATTTAAAACTCGGTAAAAGCGCGTCTGGTGTTTACCTCGTACTTCTACTTTTGAGAAAGATTCTGCGTAGGATTAAGAACCTTTTAGTGGTGAAACGATTTAGGTTGATAACATTTTGGCAGACAAAGTTGGTGTCGCACAAGATCTTCTTCTTCCGTATTGGCTTGATAATCGCCTGAGCGATTTCGATTGAGTTCAATAAACCACGCCAGTCGTTTCTTATATGGTCTGATTGACGCGAGGAATGACAAGTGACGCCAAGTCCTTCGCCACACGATTCTTCCAACGTAGTGGATGCCTTCCTCTTCCTTTGCTTCGATCCTCGACTATCGTATCGAACACTTTCAGAGCCGCAGCATTTGTGTCTATTCTATTCTAGTCAACGAAGCAACTGCGTCCATCTTAGCCATCGATATGCCTCAACGCCGTCACCAAGAATCTTTCTCTCGCACCTTCCAGGGGTCATCGCTTCAGGTGGTGTTACCCAGGATTTGCTTTGAATGAAAAAAACGTTGTTGCTGAATAAAAAAAGGTGTGCGTGAATTTATAGAAAAAAGAATTGCGTTACATGGAAAAGTAACTGAGGTTAGCCTGTGATTCGATTCATTGCATTTTGACAGAGCGTTTGGTGCAGAAAGAGGAAGAAAGGATGAAAGAAAAGAAAGCAAACTAAAAGCAACAATGCAAGGACTCGATTATATAAGTCGTAGGAAAAAGCTATCTAAATTATTGTCAAAATATCAAAGCTTCCTAAAAAATCGCGTTCAAAAAAGTTAGATTTTACGATTCTAAGATTGTTCTCAAAGTACTCTCAGCCTTAAGACGCTTTTATTGCCGCAAATTCATCGTGCTTGAGAGGCATACCATAAAAATGGAAGTTGGTTCTTATTGCCCGGTAATGCGCCTGCTGAACCTTAAATTTTTTAACGAACTTTGTAAACAAAAATTACTTTCAATCTATCAGCTACCTGCCAAATTCGCTCGACTTAGCTCCATGTCACTTCCCTCTGTTAACTAAATTACATCAACGTATGAAAGGAGGGCTATGCAGACATTGAATACATCCAAAAGCCGACGAGAACCACCCTGGACCAGATTTCCAAAAACCTTTTTTTTTGCCCGGACAACTAGCAAGTGCAGCACTCAGACATTAATTAAGTCCATTGTACTACACTTGGATTCCCTTTTAATTTTCTTTAAATCTACTGCCAAGGAGCCAAGATGGTCGCTTCTTAACATATCAGTACCAAAGACCTCAAACCTGATTCGCGTGAAGGCGGGGCAGACGCACAGGAAATGGTCCGCCGTCTCATCCTCCTCTTCACAAGCTGGGCAGAGTACACTGCCTGAGATGCCTACCTTTTCCATGTGCTTCGCCTACAGAAAGTGGCCCCTCATCGGTCCAACCAGCTGTCTGCACTTTCCTCAGCTTAATGACAGGAGGGTTTGCTGCAGTCGATCAGACATGACAGGTAACATCAGTTTTGTCCATCTGCAGCCTCTCTGAGCCTGCCAACCTTACTTGTGGGTTGTAGTAACTCATTTGCTAACCGTGGCTTTGATGGCTGCAGAAGGGAGTGGCAAAACGGGCTCTGGGCCAAAAAAGTTGGCCTCAGAGTCCATCCTAGCTAAGGAGTCAGAGGTCTCGTTGCCCACGATACCCACGTGTCCCGCGACCCATGTTAGCTAGGCTATTATGTCTACCGACATAGTTCAGCCTAGATTTACAGGACTCGACTACCCCTGGTATGCTTGGCTGTCGCTGCAGACATATATATGTAGATCTGCTTCTCCATCGGTTTTCCACAACAAAGTTCATCGCTCTGAACTGCATACACCTCCGCTGAAACACAGATGCATGCATTCCAAGAGCAAAGTGCAGATTTGTCCTGCTGGATTCCACGTAGACCCCATAACCGGAGCCATGCTCGGTCCTGGAGCCATCCGTGAAAGTTCAAAAACAGTGTTTGGCGGGCTCAGTTTCAGAGTATGACCACAACTGAGCCTCTGGAAGCACTACACTGTATCTCTTTTCAAGTACGACGCTTGATGGCATGGTGTCAAGGGGCATGGAGAGAATCGTTGGATCGAAGTCCTTGCCAACTATCTTGTCCAATGCCGGACAGGGGTCGTACCAGTTCACATTGTGTTTCAGCCTGCAGATGACCTTCAAGGCCTCTCCTTGGATGATAGCATCAAGTGCTAGTAGACCAATCAGAGCATCTAATGCCGGGCCGTTACAATCCAAGATATTTAGAACAAAATCAGCATGGCACGTCAAAAACTCCACCATACACAAATATTCTCAAATTGTCACTCTTGCAAATGCAAACGGAATAATTACGTCAGCGTACAACGAAGAGATCGCCTCAGGTTAGACGGATGTACGAGCCCAGTGATGCACAACAGCTGTTTCATATACATACATACTTCTCTACCGCGCAAAGCGGTACATAGAGCCGCAGTGATTTTCAAATAAACTAAATAAATTTTTCTCATAACTTTCTTAATTTCATCACCAGTTTGTACCAGTTGAGGAAATTTTGCGACAGGATGTGTATATGTATGTTGCACAAATGTGTACGTGAAATACTGCATGCATACTTTGCCATGGAAAATACTCTTTGCTGCATGTGCGCCGGAATGTTTTGCTAATAAAATACATAATAGGTTTTTCTTATTATTTTCAATGGATTGGCAGAAAAATCCATAAACCCCTGACCAGAATGTGCATTCGATAAATTTGTTGGGCTCACAGCATTAAATTGTTTACTTTGCTGGTAAGCAAAACACAAATATTTAAAATAACAAATACGTATTTTGTATTTAAATAATTTTTGAACAAATATTTCGCATTTGTAAACAGTGCACGTATTTCTATTTGTTGTTTGAAAGTACTATTTTTATTCAGCACACATTTTCTATATAGAGCTTATATTTTGTCATGCAGTCTAACTTATATAACGCGAATCAGCATTCTTCAATGAAAATTTTCAATTTATGGAGATTTCGAGTTATAGAATATTCTTTTTTTTTCAAGAAACTAGAATTATGTAAGTAAACAATAAATAAAATAATCAGAAATTAGTAACTGAAAGCCTACATCTGCTTCCATTTATCAAGCCAACTTGTGCTTGCCTTGAAGCTTTCATGGCCAAATCGCCTTGCAAACTTCATTGTTTTGCCATTTAATATTGCCCCGGATATTGGCATGTCTTGATTTCTAGCTTCTAAAAGGCATTCGAAGGCAGCTTTGTATACACTTTTAAATGTTGCTTTCTTCATTTTTTTGCAATGTCAGAAGTAGCACCAGACGCGATTGATACTATAATTGATTCTCAATCTTTTAAAATTCTTGAAACCATGCTCGCTGTGATGCTATATTTATCAGACACTTCGTTCATATTTTTTCTACTTCCGATTTCTTTTATTAGCTTAAATTTTTCTTCAATAGGCAAACACTTTAAAACACGCTTTGAAGCCATGGTAAACAGACTTTAACATACAAACTTTAAAGAAGAAATGTCAAAAAGAGAAAAGCCTTTCCAAAAACAAAAATTTCGTGGAAAATAAGCATAAAATAATTACTTAACAAAATTTGGAACTTCTCCTGAATATTTCGACTTAGAGAAGCATATTCCAAATTTCTTATTGGAGCTGTGGAGAATATCGAGATCGACTGTATTTGAATCATAAATTAAGTGCTTGAATGCATATAAAAATGTAAAACAATTGTTTTCTAAAGGCTAGGTTCGAATCTCGGTGAAAGACTAAATGAAGAAAAAGTTTTTTCTAATAGCGGTCGCCTCTCGGCAGGCAATGGCAAACCTCCGAGTGTATTTCTGCCATGAAAAAGATCCTCATAAAAATATTTGCCATTCGGAGTGGGCTTGAAACTGTAGGTCGCTCCATTTGTGGAGGGTGTACGCGCCGATATATCTTCTTCTTAATTGGCGCGACAACCGCTTACGCGATTTTGGCCGAGTTTAACGAACCGCGCCAGTCGTTTCTTTCTCGTGCTAACCGACGCCAATTGGTCACACCAAGTGAAGCCAAGTCCTTCTCCACCTGATCTTTCCAAAGCAGAGGAGGCCTTCCTCTTCCTCTACTACCACCAGCTGGTACCGCATCGAATACTTTCAAAGCCGGAGCGTTTGCATCCATTCGGACGACATGACCCAGCCAACGTAGCCGCTGGATCTTTATTCGCTGCGCTATGTCTATGTCGTCTTTAGTCTTCTAAATATCGCCTATAAGGTTCTAGTGAGCGTATTGTGTGAAAGGCTGAAGCCCACCGTCAACCAACTGATTGGACCTTATCAGTGTGGCTTTAGACCTGGAAAGTCTACCATCGATCAAATATTTACAATACGCCAAATCTTGGAAAAGACCCACGAAAGGAGAATCGACACACACCATCTTTTCGCTCAGGCACAATATTCTATAAAAGCGTACAATTGTACGGCCTTAATAACCGCGCTGTTAGTTCTACCTTCTCCAAACTGGATAAGGAGGCAAAGCGAATGGGTTTGGTGGTGAACGAGGACAAAACGAAGTACCTTCTGTCTTCAAACAAACAGTTGGCGCACTCGCGTATCGGCACCCAAGTCACTGCTGACAGTTACGATTTCGAGGTTGTAAGAGACTTCGTTTATTTAGGAACCAGCATTAACACCGATAACAATAACAGCCTTGAAATCCAACGTAGAATCTCTCTTGCCAAAAAGTGCTACTTTGGACTAAGTAGGCAACTGAGCAGTAAAGTCCTCTCTTGACGAACAAAACTAACACTCTACAAGACTCTCATCATGCCCGTCCTGACGTATGGCGCAGAAGGTTGGACGATGACAACATCCGATGAAGCGACGCTTGGAGTGTTCGAGAGAAAGATTCTGCGTAAGATTTTTGGACCTTTGCACGTTGGCAACGGCGAATATCGCAGGCGATGGCACGATGAGCTGTATGAGCTTTACGTCGACATAGACATAGCACGCGTCAATATATACCATATATAATAAATGCGAGCCAAGCTCTGCACGACATATTCTAGTAAATTATGCTTTTAAAATCATTTAGATAGCGCATACACACATATATATAAGTAGTATGTATGTAGATCTCTCTGATGGGTGTGATGAGTTTGATGCTTGTGGCGCTTGCGTTGTTTGTATGTGCGTATTTGCCTATACAATTTAAATGGCTGAGGTAGTTTTAGATTTTAGATTTGCATTGAATTGTGTTAGCTGTGATAGCACAGTTATACGAAAAGCTGTTTTATGCCTCGGTATTTGATGAAACTGAAGGGTAGATGAAAGTTTCCTTAATATAATCACAAAAGAAGCTTTAGCCTATAGATTTTTTTTATACGTATTCAAAATGCAGTGTGGTTTTCAAAGCAACCAACTCTCTTGTTTTATACGATTTTGAAATAACACAGTTCACTTATATTTTTTTACGTGAAATTTTTGTTCTTGCACAATACAAAAAATCATTACTAAAACGATGCCTTATTAAGTAAGAATTTTTCGTGTGAGATAAAAGTAGAACTAACTAACCAAGTCCAACTGTGCAAAAATATTTTCAATGTAGTCTTTGTGTCGCGTGTAGCTGGGTAAGAAGTACTCCATAAGGGGTCGCAAAATTAATCACCCAATTTTGTTTTTGAATAATTTCTTCACTAAATAAAAAAGGGATTTTGGGTGATGGAAATTTTTATTTTGATCTTTACTTTTGCTTTCTTGCTTGCCTGTTTGTTCACTGCAGTCACTATGATTGACGTACGACGCCATTTGCAAAAATTTAATTTTTCGATAGGGTGATTAATTTTGCGCCCTCGTTTAGTATATATTTTAATTGATTAATATTATTTTAATCTTCGTAATGTCTAATTTTAAATTTCAAAATCATGTTTTTTTATTTATTCATTTTATTATTTACGTATTTTACGGAGTATTCAAGAAGGACCTTTAAAAATCAGTTTTTTTTTACTATTTATTTTATGTTTATCTTTGTAAACATCTACAGTATTTCCTTACCATGCTTTCATTATTTCTGCTCAGATAACCTTATTCCATATGCATTACGGTGGGGTGAAACTTCTCATCACTAATCCTTCCTAGATTTCTTGGGAAGAATTTAGGATGATTACCTACGAAATAAAGTTTGATAGAAATTTTTCATATCGCGAATCGATAGAAATCTTTTATATTTCGGTTAATTTAAATTTAGTTATCAGCTTTCTTGTTCCCTAAGAAATTTTCTATAATTTATTTCAGTGAAAACCAAGTCCCTTTTCTATATCTAGGAAAGCGTTTTCGAAAGCTGTATTTTTCATTATTTGGGGATACAACGAAAACAATTATTTGAAGTAGGTACTTATATACAATTATATATATAAGCGCCAATTATATATACATAAATATATATATAATTGGCGCGTACACCCGTTTTGGGTGTTTGGCCGAGCTCCTGCTCCTATTTGTGGTGTGCGTCTTGATGTTGTTCCACATATGGAGGGACCTACAGTTTCAAGCCGACTCCGAACGGCAGATATTTTTATGAGGAGCTTTTTCATGGCAGAAATACACGCGGAGATTTGCCATTGTCTGCCGAGGGGCGACCGCTATTAGAAAAATGTTTTTCTTAATTTTGGTGTTTTATCGAGATTCGAACCTACGTTCTCTCTGTGAATTCCGAATGGTAGTCACGCACCAACCCATTCGGCTACGGTGGCCGCATATATATACCTACGCTTTATTGGGTGTTTGGCCGAATTCCTTTTCCTATTTATGATGTGGATCTTGATGCTGTTGTACAAATGGAGGGCCATACAGTTCTTAAGCCGACTCTAAACGACAGATGATTTTTTTATGAAGACATGGCGGCGATAATAATAAATATGAATAAACCGCAGAACTTACTACAAACTAAACACGAATATGAATGCTAGTACTACTGTACCCAATTCTATCTCAGTTCTTTTTTATAAATGCTGTAAAATAATGCCGCAGCAAAATTACTCTCAAAATGTCAATTAAGTTTGCATATGCTTGTAATCTGCCATTCAAATTGTGCACTAAGTTTTGGACCCTCTGAGGTGATGTGAAACGCATTAGGCAAAGCTCCATTGCTTTCAATTTAGTCAAAGTCACTCTCACCAACTAGCAGGGTGCTATTAGCAACAATTACATAAAGGCCCGACAAAGCTTGGGAAAATGCCTGCAATATATTTTCAGAAAACCAATAGGAAAAGGTATTTTTAAGAGCAATTAAGTCCAATTTCGAGAAGTTAACTTCACATATGTCTCGAAAATGCACAAAAAAAAAAACAAAACAAATGAAATACCTGACGAGAAAATAATTTTCCCTACAAACATTGCAAGCGCAAACAAGTCATTTCAGTAATTTGTCACTGCATTAAGGAAATGAAGTATAAGTGGTATTTAGTTAGTTGACATAGACAAGCAGCTTTACATAATTCCGAGTACAGTACACAAGTACAGAGCCCGAATGCTGTATGCTCTTCTTGTTCTTCTTCGTTTCTTGACTAAGCACAGAGTCATTGCAGCAATGGAAAGTTGACAGCAGCTTACTCCAAACCGCAACAATAAGCTTAAAGGCACTGACAGCACTGCTTAAATATAATGCTAACGGTATGTGTGGGGAGTGCAAAGAGACACATGAGTTTCGTTTTTAAATTTGCATAGTAGTCGGACGTTTTGTTAGTGCATTTGTCATGCAAGTTGAAGGACAGTTAGTTGGCTTTACGTTACCATCGAAAGAGATGGTAGTCAAGTTGAGAGTAAAAGTACAGAAACACAAAACAAAAAAACAAAATGAAAGAAAAGAAAAATGAAAATTGAATGCCATACTAGAACAAAAAATATACAATAAAGCAAACGGCATTTGTGCGGAAATAATGAGAGGTATTGGAAAATGGATGGCAATTGTTTAATATTCTAGTTGAATATAAAAGTTTAGCATATTTAGACTTCTTCATCTTAATTGGCGTGATAACCGCTTACACGATTTTGCCCGAGTTTAACAAACCGCGCCTCTTGCTAACCGGCGCCAATTGGACCCACCAAGTGAGGCTCAGTCCTTCTCCACCTGATTTTTCCAACGCAGAGGAGACCTTCCTCTTCCTCTACTACCACCAGCTGGTACCGCATCGAATACTTTCAGAGCCGGAGTGTTTGTATCCATTCGGATGACTTGACCCAGCCAGCGTAGCCGCTGGATCTTTATTCGCTGCGATATGTCTTTGCCGTCGTGAAGCTCATACAACTCATCGTCCAATTGCCTGCGATATTCGCCGTTGCGAACGTGCAAAGGTCTAAAAATCTTACGCAGAATCCTTCTCTCAAACACTCAAAGCGACGCTTCATCGCATGTTGTCATCGTCCAAGCTTCTGCGCCATACGTTAGGACGGGCATGATGAGAGCCTTGTAGAGTGTTAGTTTTGTTCGTCGAGAGAGGACTTTATTATTCAGTTGCCTACTTAGTCCAAAATAGCACTTGTTGGCAAGAGAGACTCTACGTTAGATTGCCAGGCTGACATTGTTATCGCTGTTAGTGCTGGCTCCGAAATAAACAAAGCCTTTTACAACCTCGAAATCATAACTGTCAACAGTAACGTGGGTGCCGATACGCGAGTGCGCGGACTGTTTGATTGATGACAGAAGGTACTTCGTTTTTTCCTGGTTCACCACCAGACCCATTCGCTTTAGCTCCTTATCCAGTTTGGAGAAGGCAGAACTAACAGCGCGGTTGTTAAGACCGATGATGTCAACATCATCGGTACGCTCTTATAAAAAATTGTGCCTGAGCGCTTAAGTTCTGGACTTAGACTACTTTTTATATAAATACTGCGCAGGTAAGTTAATGGGTGCTTATGAATGCCCATTTATGACTTGATACAGAGCCTATCGTCAGCCCGAATTATTAAAAAAACCAATTAAAAATTCTTACAATAAATAAGTGCAGTTGACATTATTTAAGTTGCGGAGTTTTTAAGTTGTCTACTTTAAAGACTTTGACACGCAAGTCCAAGCTAAAAACAATCATCTGACCCGATCAGCGCTTTTTTTGAAGATGAAATTTAGATAGTTAAAATTATCTTATTTAGATCCAATGCTTATTTTCAAGCCTCTTTCATAGTTCGACAATTGAAGAAGTCATTGTTCATATCAATACCCAATTTTTCCAGTTTATTTCTACATGACTTTGCAGCCAGTTTTGTATTACCAATAAAATTCTCAAAGTCTGAAAAGATAATAACCATAAATAACTTGGCGTCGGATCTGAACTACGAGTATACTGCGGATACAAGAGATCCTACCATCCATGCTTTCAAAAGTTTAGCTGACTTAGCCGACTTAACACAGAGCAATACCTTCTTTGCCATTAATTTTGGCTTGGAGTTCATTTAAAATGATTCGAAATGTTTTTTTGCATGAATACATCGTACATCTTCTGGAGGCTAGACTCTTACAAAGGGTGCCAAATGGTTTGACTGATAATCATCAGTTTTTGGGTAATGAAATGAGAGCACTTGTGACGGTTCATTTTCGGCGTACATGTTACAAAAATGGTTCCACTGATTTGCTATTACATTAAATACAATAAATAGCACATGATTTTCGCCTACCTTCCACGGCTTTTTACTTAAGTCCTTTTGGTACTGAAGGATATTTCGAATCAAATTTTACCTAAATTTTGGAACACTGCAGCGCACAACTGGTTTTTTTCAAACAGAAAACTGTGGAAGAACTTGTTTTTGAAGCACAATGTCACCTTTAGAGTGTCGTATACTATAAAAGGATGCGAAGATTTGGATCACGAAAAATATCTAGTGCGAGTGTTGCTAATGCAGATGTTTTAATTATTTGTGTGTTTAGGCTGTTCTGAGTTATGTTAGGTTAGCATAATGGTAAGGATTTTTAACCGTGATGTGCGAAGATAGTGGTCTGGAAGCAGTCTAGCTTTGAAGTACGAAGGCTAAATCGTAAAATGCTACTATCATCCAGACAGACGAAGCATCTGCGCATCATATTATAGTCTAAGCTCTAGTGAAAAATGAATAGAGTAGAATGAGTTAAGAAGACGAATTGTATTTACTCCTGCCTATAAATATTCGTATAGATGTACAAATGTTTCATGACCGGCAATCCTTCCACTTTGAGCACGCACTACCAAAATGATAGAAAAAGGTTGTTTTCTAAAAGCGGTCCGTTCTCTGCAGGCAATAACAAGCCTCCGAGTATGTTTAGGCCATGGAATCATTCTCATAAAACACCATCTGTTGGTCGGAGTCGAAAAAAATTGTAATTACCTCCATTTGTGGAACAACGTAAAGACGCACACCACAAATTAGAGAAGGAATTCGGTCAAACACATATTAAAGGGTTTATCACCAATATATGTGTGTATGCATGTATATGTACTGTGTATGTATATGTACTTGTATAGTAAGTAAATACGGCGGCCGCCGTGGCCGAAAGGGTTGGTGCGTGACTACCATTCGGAATTCACAAAGAGAACGTAGGTTCGAATCTCGGTGAAACACCAATTTAAGAAAAACATTTTGGCAATGGCAAACCTCCGAGTGTATTTCTGCCATGAAAAAGCTCGTCATAAAAATATTTACCGTTCGGAGTCGGCTTGAAACTGTATGTGTAGGTCCTTCCATTTGTGGAACAACATCAAGACGCACACCACAAATAGGAGGAGGAGCTCGGCCAAACACCCAAAAAGGGTGTACGCGTCTCATCTGGAATCGTAATGCAACAAGGAGATCACATGGATGCGTGAGACTACCGCTTATTTAGGGATGGCTCGGAGACGAAGCGCAGGAAAGGGGTTTCTTAAATTTCCTTACATTTAAAGAAGATACTTCCATATTTTGTTTGGGAAATATTGCGTTTGCTTTTTTTACTTAAGCGAAAAAGCATAGCAACTCAGGTGGCCAACGGAATCTGACGTACCTCTGCCTTTGTTTTGCAATCTTTTTGCTATTCACGTCAATATAGCTGTATAAATACTAAGTTTTTACTATATGCTGACGACCTTAAAATACCTATTTTAAGACCTATTCTATTGTAAAAAAGGCATCCGATTCACAAATGCTCCAAAATGAGCTTGATAAAGTTCTTTTTTGGTGTACTAGTAATCAACTATTTTCAGATATATCGAAATGCTACCATATTACTTTCGTCAAGTATTTTTCTCCTTTGAAGTCATCTTATTTTATCTTCAATTGTTGTTTGAGATCAGTCAGTAAAATATTAGACTTAGGAGTCATTTTGGATGCAAGGTCATATTAGTTATATTTATATAATTTCCATATCTTTTGCTATATTAGCATTTGTAAGGCGCACCTGTACAGAATTTACAAGTCCTTATCTTCTTATATTCTTAAATTGCTCTACACATCATTTGTTCATTCTAAAGTGGAATATGCATACTTCATCTGAAGACCTTATCATGCCTATCATATAACTCGAATAGAACGTATCAAACCCCATACTATTCCAGATATCTGCTGATCAATTTGAAATCTCTGCAGTCTCAGCATTCTTATTCAAGGTGTTGTGGGCTGCCCCTCCCTTCTGGAGTGAATCTATCTTAATACCCCATCTGGATCGTTTCGTAATTTAGATTTCTTCCATATTGGCTTTATAATAACTCTGGATGCAAGGAGAGAGGCCGTCATGAGAGCTCTGATCGGATTTAATACCATTTACAAATCTTTTGGTATTGACTTTGCTTCTTCTAAATACTCTTTTATTAAACTTTTTAATGTTGCCTATAAATATTTTTGATTTATTATGTCTTGTTATATATTTTCTTCTCACGGATAAAGATTATTTTTATAAACTCTAAGAAAAATTTACAGGCTACAAGGTTATTGAGAAAAAGGTATTTATTAAGGAAAATGTTTTAAAATCAAAACATTTTACTTACGTTCCTTGTAAATATCCTTTATATAAAGTTCGTAAAACTTTCTATTAACCAGTAGACGAGTAGATGAAATATTAAAATTGTTGTAAATTGCAAAGTAATAGTTTTATAGAAAAAACCTGCTTTCGTCTTCGATCAAATTTGTAGGTATGAGATTCGATCCTCAAAAAATACGTAAACGTGATTTCTAAACCGGTTAAGAATGTATGATAAAAAGCCATTAAGAATGTGTAATAAAAAGCCATCGGATCGATTTGGAATTAAGACCTTGGAATTTCCACAATTCTATTTCACTAATTTATTTATGTTGAACAAAATTCCTGCAAGGTTCTCATATGTCAATAAAGAAGTGCGTTCACACCTACGCTCATTTGTGAGTATTGTTGTATATCTGCAGACAAAGAATTAATAATAGTATTGGGATAATAGAAAATGGCGGAAGAGCGAAGCTTGACTGTGGGTGTGTATGTACGTTAGGCGTTCACATGAAGATGCTTTGTGGCAAGACAAGTGAGCATGTGTGGCAGTCACCTTTTGTAACTCGCTCATGTATACAATTACTTATTTATTCAACAGCTCATTTGTTGTCATAAGTTTAAGTACACACAATGTGTAGAATCAGGTATTGGGAAAATACTCATTAACGTGGATGTAGTTATGTTTCGATAAAGGCGGTATGTGATTTTTTGTGTTAGCTGGGTGAGTGTTACTAATTTGTTTTGCTACTATTGATTAGTATTACGGAAAAAACTCAACTCTAAGCATATGCGTATATCATTGAAATCAAACATTTACTCTCGTAATTAAATTGCATAGTCCAGCGTTTATTGGTCTACGAGTATATCTATGCAGTGCGTGGTCCATTTAGTGTTACGAATTGTTATTCGTTTCCTCGGTTTTCGCTTGAAAAAAGCTAGGAAATAAAACAATCGAATGCCGTAAGGTCAGTCAATTTAACAAAATTGTTCTTCACATTAAATAGAGAGGGGCCGCTCCACACAAAAACAGAAAAAAAGAAAAAAAATTAAATATTATCTAAAAGTATTCATGACTTCTTTATTTATGGAGAAATCGAGTTTCTTGGTGGGCAAAATATTTTCGGTTTGAGGAACCTTAAAATTAGAACTTTCAACTGAAATAAAATTATCACGCAAAATTACCAATATTTATAGTTAAAGCACTCTAGGGTCAATTTATAGCCCATTTCTTCTGACGCTAGCCCTCTCTTTATTATAACAGACACCTTCAGGCCTCTGCGTTTTAAATCATTTAAAAAAGAAGTACCACCGTAATCCAAAATTTCCAATTTTGCATATGCCAAAATTTTAAACCTCATTCCCGCACCTTTGATACATCGGACACACTTTTTACCACCACTAAAACGATACAAATGGTAATGGCATAGCCGCCTCTACATTTTTATTCAGCTGTTAATTCAAGCTGTTATCTCAACACTAAACAAACGTATCCCTCGTTGATTCAGCGCCAAAACAAAGGTCATATGCACGTCATGCGTAGGAAAGCAATCTTAGGGATTTTTATTAGTTTGCTACTAAAATAGAAAAATCTCAGTCAAACCTTAATCACTTCAATGTAAGTGGCCAGTATACAAAGACCAAAAAAAGCACGCCAAGTATGGTCAAATATGAAGGAAAGAGTGAGCAACTTTTATTCGATTATAGCGGCGTGGTGCAAAGTGGATACTTGCAAAATGGCCGTATGGCCAATAAAAAAATTATTTTGAAGATAAGTGCCATTAGTATCGCTCAAATCAATCATTTCTTTTTCTGATTTTTTGGGTAAAAGCAATACAGTAATTATGCCGCAGCTCAACATATTCGTCGGATTTGACCAGCTGCGACCAAAATTTGAAGAAACTCATGGAATAATGTAGATTTGCAGGCGGTACGATTGAGGATATGGCGGTAGCATCGCAGGGCTGAAGATGTATTGTGGCAAATCGTATTTGTGTTATGAGTTTGATTATATCGCTATTTTATTTCAATTGTGTCGTAATCCGAAATATAAGCAGTGTCTCATTAGATGAAAATATGTCTTTAAGTGGCATAGTAAATTTATAACTTTGAAGCAGGTGTTGGGAAAACTTTTGCTTTTTGGAGTTTGAAGATTGAAAGACACAATATATATATTGAAGCTATGAATATTTGAGTGTTATTCTGTTTTTTTTCATTCTTAAGTTTTTTTATGTATTGTATAATTTTGTACATATAAAAGAATACTGAAAGAATAAGTTTCATTTGGTAGTTTAACTTGTTTTAAAAGGCACTTTGCTTTGGGAGCAAACATTACCACTTCATGCAGTGCAGCTGCTTCTGCTGTGAAAGCTGATTAGCATGAAGGGCAACGACAGAGATTGTGGCTCCGGCGCTATTTGGGCTGGTGTCCGATATGAATACGTCGGTGAATATAAACTGCTATTCTTCAAGGAAAGGCTCTGATGCATCATACGTGAATTTTCAGTGCTTTAAAAACGAATATTTTGCTTATAGACGTAACCGCTTAAGTGGAAATTTGTCTCGTCGATCATGATATTTTTCGAAATTGTCCTCTTCGTTGATGAAATTGCGAACAGTTTGACAATAATTCACACGCGCCTCACATTCAGCAAACATTAACTGATACACTGTTTGCACTTTGTGTGGGAATATGTGTAAGTCTTTCACATTAAACGTGCAACAAATAAAGGCAACATTGTAAAACATAAGGAAGCCGAATGTGGGGAAATGCACAGAGAATTTACATTTGTGCTTTCACAAAGTAGAAAAGATTTTAAAGCATATAATTTCTTGAAAGTCTTTAGGAAATTTCAAGAAAACGTGAAGCAGAAAATTAAAGTCTCTTGCGGAGTATTTAATCTCTTTGCTAACTTAATAAATTTAAGTATTAAATGCTGTATTAAAAACTTGAGAGAATATAAAAAGTAAGTTGCATGTCGACTTGTTGTTTGTGGTGGGCGCACGTAGAGGCGCAGCTGTTGCAGCCTCTACCAGAAATAAAAAATGAAATAAAAAATGCGAATAAATATACAAAAACGAGATTGAAAACAGAAGCGTTAATGGCAATAGCCAGCATAAAAAATGACAAGCATTTTTATGAAAATTTTATTTTTATGCATCGGTGGAAGGTCGATGCGCAGTTCAGTGTTTTAAGTGGCCCATTTACCAGTTTGACGCGGCTGCCAGGCTATGTGAATAATTTTCTAAAAGAATTGAGACAGTCGAAACAAATAAGTGGAAATTAGCTTGGTACGGATTTACTGCAACAGGGAAGGGAGTGAAGAAAAAATGCAGAGCGAATGTGAGTTGGAGCAAAAAGTTTGGTTTTAACAAACTCGCACAACTTTGAATGGTTCTGGTTAATGTAAACATTTGATGCAAACAGAGAGTGTTGCACTGAAAATTGACCTAAAGGCAATGAGAACGAAATATTTTGTTGTATTTTTGTTACATGTTGGAGGAACAGATTACTGTGTATTTCGGCTGATGATGGAGAAATGAAACTACGCACCTCCTGCAGCTCAATTATTTCCTGCCTGATTTTCAAAGTCACCGATTTGACTGCAATGCTTTAAAAATCAATTAAGCAGCTGATGGTAAGTTGAGGGCAAACATTAACAATAAGAGTTGGCATGAGTGAAATAACAACCAAAAACCAACAATAATGTATTAAGTAGAAGAACAACAGCGCAGCAGCAGCCAGAACAGTCTGAACTGAACTTTACTTATTCCACTTTAAATGTTTCTCGGTTGGTTAGTTTATAGTTGGCTGACTGGCTGGCGATTGGCTGTGAATGTGGTCGTTAAGCTTTAAGTTGAGGTCATAATAGAAATGGACTAGTGAAACATTCCTCCTACGTTCTGTTAGATTCATTCAAGCGGGTCGTAATGGGTATATAAACACTGCACTAAATCTTGTCTGTAGCAAGAGACTAAAGTTCAAGAGAAAACAGTGCAGAGAGCAAAGTAGCAACACAAATAATGGCCGTCGGCACGGTTTCGTAAAATCAACAAATAGAGCCAGACACCAGCAACATGAAGACGCAATATTAAACTGGGTATACGATGAATTGAGGATGGATGTGTGCGTACTGAGGGGAAGAGTAGGTTGTGTCAATATATTGAAGAAGAAAGAGCAAGAAGAAGGCAAGCAAAAAGTGTGCGAATGCATGTTTTATTTTTTATGTAATGGAAGATGCGTTTAGATTACAACTTTGCATAAATAAGAGAGTGTAATCGGCTTTTGCTCTCTGAAAAGTTTTAACAGTAAAACAAGTAGCAATAAAAATGCAGAATATTGTAATAAAAGTTAAAGATTATCTATACATTTTATAGACTGAGAATAATATTGACCAACATGAAGAATAATGTACATACAAACTGTGTAAAAGCCGACACTGGCTTGAAGCAAATTCAATGAAACATTTAATAGTTCAGGGAGATCTTTTCTAATTACAACCAAAGCTACTATTGGCTCATGCGTTCATAGAATTCGTAGAAGGTTTAATATTCTTGCTGAACTTGAGCTTGAGATATTAATGCCTCGGGATGTGACATTGTTTTACCAATATTCTGTTTCGGCAAACGCTGAACTGGGCAATAAGAGGACTTGGGAAGAGTTACCAGGAACGCAACTATAACAACAGAAGCTTAGTAATCCTTACTCATAGTCAGTCAGCAATGAAGGCTGTCAACTCTTTCCACGTTACATCAATACTGGTGCTTCGTACGTCTTGATAAGCTGAATATCTTAGGTCAGAAAAACCAAGAACATATCCTACGGGTTTCAGGGCACAAAGGAATTAATGAGGACGAAATGGTAAATAAATTAACTATTAAACGAGCGGTTTCTCAATTTACAGGCCCAAGGCTATTTTGTGCTTAAATTAGGGATTATTAAATTGTTAAATAGTGACAGCTGCGCAGAGAATGCGAAGATCCCGGTACCCCGTTGACGACGGAACTGTCGTTCCGCTACCCGACCATGACGAGGTGAGAATAGCGATAACAGGGTAAAGAACAACAAAGTCGCGGGAACTGACGGACGGCCAGATGATCTATTCAAACATAGCGGGAAGGAGCTGGCAAGGTGCATGCATGAGCTCCTATGACAAATATGGTCGGAGGAAAGCGCATGCCTGCCGATTAGAATTTAAGTGTGCTCTGCCGAATCCATAAGAAGATGATTTTGCAATCTGTGCCGATTACCGCGAGATTAACCTGCTAAATATGGCCTATAAGGTTCTAGCGAGCGTATTGTGTGAAAGGCTGAAGCCCACCATCAACCAACTGACAGGTCTAAATCCTGGAAAATCTATAACCGACCAGATATTCACAATACGCGAAGTTTTGGAAAAGGCCCACGAAAGGAGAATCGACACACACCATATTTTTTCGATTTAAAGGTTCATTCGACAGCAGGGAATGGAGTTACCTATATGCCGCGAAGTCTAAATTTGGTATATCCGAAGAACTATTACGGCTATGCAAAATGACGTTGCTCAAGGAACTCTATCAGAATGCTGATGCTAGAAAAGATCGTTCGTGCCACAGATCTTAAACACTCCGGCACAATTTTTTAAAAGAGAGTATGCCGATTATATTGACATCATCGGCCTTAACAACCGCATTACTGCCTTTTACAAACTGGATAAAGATGCAAAGCGAATGGGTGTTCTGGTGGAGAACGAATACATAACGAAGTATCTCCTGTCATTAAAAAAAAAGTGAGCGCAATCGCGTATCGGCAACCAAGACGCACTTGGCTTCACTTGTTGGGTCGAAGTGGCGCCGATTAGGACGAGAAAGAAACGATTGGTGCGCTTTGTTTAAGTCGACCAAAATCGCGTAAGCGGTTATAGCGCCAGTCAAGAAGAAGGAGAAGAAGAAGATGAAGAACGAAAGCCATTTTGTGGCCTAAGAAAAGGTAATTATCCTTCTCTTATTCAGAAAGTAAAGCAAAGACAAAGAAGATTATCTAAGCCGACAGGTTATTGTAGATTGAATCATCATATATCTAACCTACGAATATATTCCGTTGGAAATTCTAGGTTCTGAAAGGAGAAAGAGGAAACCGCCAAAGATGTGTTGACATCCTGCTCAGCACTCATGCATTTTATCAAGAAAGGAAATAAAACTCATTAAAATTGGACAAATACTAAAATTTATTGAGGAAATTGAGCTCAGAGAAGTAGATACTATGAATCTATGAAGAGACAAAGTAGATCTTTCAAGTCGCAGTACTAAATTTCGTCTTAATAATAATAAAAAATAAGTTTTCAGTTTGAAATTCTTATTTAACTCTATCTAAAAAACACCCTTCGGAATCTGAAATATGCGAGGCAGCGCGTTGTCACCGAAGTCTATTGATCTCTCTGCCCTACATATCGTCTGCCTATGATAGCCCTCATTTTTGTTTCCTTCCATATAAGAACAAATGCATGCCATTTTTATATGAATGGAATGCGGAACATCATCAGCTTTTGGCAACTTCAAACAAAATTCTTTCTAGAAATTCGAGTTAAAAAGTATAGATCGGGATGAACACATTTTTGGTTTTATATGGTTTTTTGTTGTCCATTAAATTTGTAAAAAATAAATCATTCAAAAAATAAACAAAAAAAGCGGAAAAATAGTCAAAACTTGCCATAATATTGTTATGATATCAGGACATCAGAAAGCAAATCAAATGGGTCTGATTGTGAAAGAGTACATGCTGTCACCGTGTCAGCTCAATCACTCAGTCAATCGCCATGACTGATTGGAGAACCAAGTAAAATAGAAGTTGGAGAATAACTAAAAAAAGATCCTTATAGTTTTTTACATAATGTGCAAACAGTAAAGATGTGAATCACATCAAACCACTTATCGGCTCTCAGTCAATTTGAAGAGATTACATGAATTGCTGACGTAATAATGTAGATGACAGCGGTTTACTTACAACAGAGGTCAGCAAAAACAGAGATTGCGTTGGCGATATACGAAAAAATCAACGCGGCCTACCTCCTCCGCTTTTTCCTCATTGAAAAACGACTGATTGGAAGAGCGTAAGTATAAGTGTGAAAAGAGCGGGTACAATTGTGCTCTCAAGTCTTCTATGATATAGCAGCCAAAGTTCCTTTCACAATTTTGCTTGGAATGGCCAAATATTATATTGTATTTTATCTTTATTGGTCTTTAATACCTCGACCCAGAACAGATCATAGAGATAATAGCATATTATATCGGCGAAAGATTTTATAGCAGTACTGCAGTATGAAAGTATCAAACAAAAAAAAAACGGGGTTAATTGACATGAGTCTCGAAAAAGACCCAATTGGTTGAAGTCCATGGACTGAAAAGTCCCGGACCTAACACAGAGATGACACTAGTTTTATTGGTTTCTTCTCGTATTCAGTTAGTACTATTTTTAAAGGGACAACTGTTAACATTTCATGATATTCTATTCATTAGTTCGAGAATTTTGGTGCTAAGAGTGACGTTACTTTTGTTATTTTCAAAGCAATGGATCAAAAAGAGTTTGGTGTTTTATTTTTATACTGCTTTATGGGAACACCGCTCCATCAGAAACAACAATAAAACGTGGTCGTGCTGACTTCAAACGTGATCGTAGAGACACCGATGATGCACAAAAGAACATAAAAAATCCACAAAACCGTTTTGAATGATCGAAAAGTGAAGTTGCGTGAGTTAGCTAACATCGCAAATATATCAAAAGAACCTGTTGGCTTTACTATAAGTATATCGAGACAAAGTCTGTATTTTTTCCTTACTATAATACCACATCTCTTTTTTACTAAGTTTCTGAACACCATTATTTGTGACTTTGAGCGGTTTACTTCAAGGTTCCATAGGTTGCAGTAACTTTCAAGTTTATTAATCATCACTTGTAGTTTGCATGGGTGATCCGCTATGAGTAAGAAATATAGATAGAGTACAATCAAAGTCACGTAAATGGCTTTTGCAGGTATTTTACAATATTTTGGACTTAGCACCAATCAATTCGTGGATACTATGTACTATGTACTATAAAAAGAGGGTTGTGATGAAAATAGAACTAGAAAACAATTATTGCTTCAATTGTCCAAAGAAGTTTCCAGCCAACATAGATGCTGCAGAAAAAAAGTATATTCTAGTAGAACCGAAAGCAAAAAACTAAAAAAAGAAACACTTTGAGCACGAAAATCGTACCAAACTTGATTGTGCAACAAAAAACAGGGCGTTTTATACCTATAATGAATGAAACAAATATGCCCTTATTTCGCAAGGATGATAGAGTACATGGTTACACTTTCTGAATTCATTGTGTCGTAAGAGCCCATAAATAAACAAGCAAAAGGAAGAGGAAACACTTTTGTCTTTCGGCGTCTTCCACATAAAAGCGAAAGAAAACTGCATTTATATTTGTTTGCGCTTTCACAATTTAACACACTGCACTTCGTTGTTTAGTTTGATTAGTTGAAATCTCTGAAATCACAATATTATCAAGCCATTCAATGAATTCTCATAAACATATAATTTTTCCTGCTTTTGTTTGTTTTGCTCGTTCGTTTTGTATTGGAAAGGGAACTGACGTCAGACTTAACAAAATCGTGAAAAATAAAGTAACTTTTTGGGAAGGCGCCACCTATGTTACCTATGGCTATTTCATACATATCAAATGTGTTACACTATAAATGCAACTCAAAACTGGTTTTGTTTTTGGTTTTATTAATAATTCATGAGCTACGTTGCTTTCGTTAAATTATATTATTTTATTTACACAAACCAAACCAAAAGCTATAATAGAAGTCATGATCAAATATCTGCCAATTTGACGGGTGTGGCTAAAATTAGGTATATATGTAACATCGGTAGTTTAAGGGATAAAAAATGATCAAGATCATGATTTATAAGTTTTCGTTTAGGTTGGCTTTATGTTTTTAAAAACATAAGATTTGTACATTTCCATCTGAACGAAATCTAAACGATCTATGAAAACTGAACTAATGACAATTTACTATTAAATTTATCTATGAACTGGTTGCTGTTTTAAGAAATAATCGTTCGCGTTATTTTGAATTGCTTAATTAATACTTTCAATTTAATTTTTAACTTAAATTTTCAGCAGGGACTGATTATTTAGGACCACAAAATGGAATGCTTCTAATTTTTATTAAAATACTAAGTTTATTGAATTTTTTTTGACTTTTTTAATGTAACCCCGAAATTCTGTTTTGGCATACGAGTATCAGCTTTTACATTGACAATGACATTAATACAGGAGTGTTAACTTTAGTCTTTTGAATTAGTCTGTAGTTAAAAGTAGTGCATGTAAATTGCTGTTGTGTATTTTTGGTCATTTTTAGATGGAGCAATTAATCGAAATAAATTCTGTTAAAGTTCACAGTTTAAAGTCGCTTACATACCTTGGAATCTTCTCTACTGCCACGACATTTTCTTAAATTTACTTGATCATTTGGTTTTTGCATTAGAATTCACTGCGTAGAGAAATATTTTAAATTACCTGCAAACGTAGCTTATTTCTGCATGCTCTGTTTTCGTCCTCTTCGCTAATTTTAGACGAACGAAACTTTTCAAGTGCCACTTGGCCGTGACAACGCAAGCTAACGACAATGACCATCGACGTTGAGTTGATGTCTTTATGGCGCTGTGTATACATTGTTAGTTGCTTATAAAGTTTTGTGAATTCAACGGCATATCTGTGTGCCTGTGTGAGTTTAGTTCTTCCTGTCAAGACTGCCAAGTGACATTAAAGTGAAATTTTTACTTCCGCACGTTCGGGCACAGGCACGCTACTTGAAATAACCATAGTATACACAGGTATGAAAAATACGCATCTAATATTTATACATGCATATAAATTGTTTATCATTACTCTTTTAGGTTCTCTAGTTTTTGTCTGGTTAGCTGACAGTCTGGATGAATGCTTTCCTGGTACGCACCGTCGGGTTTTCAAGAACTTATTACCTTCAAGGGATTATGCTCTACTATTCATAAGCGCACATATGAATCGCTGTGTTGGCATGAGTACGAATATACGACTATGCGTGGAAGTGTGCGTACTCATGGGCAATTGCACACACTCATCCATGCATACATGCATATGTATGTTTGCGTATTTAGCCTTGAATTATGACATTGACAATGGTGCTTTATTCACTTTATTTCTAACTTTTATTTACTGTTAAATTGGTAGCCATGAAAGCCAACGAACCATACGAAGTGAGGAAAGAGTGTACCAGACTTGTATGTATGTAAGTGATGAAGCCAAACCCAAAAGGCGAACTGAAGAGCACAAAGCGCGTGAAAAGGACATATTCACCAATGCAAGCGCACTTGAAATTAAAGGGCAAATAAATTGCCTGGGTTAAAGGTCGTGCTATTATTTCGTTGAAGTACGCATGCTGAAGAACGGTCAGGGCTATTGGTATGCGTACTTTTATAATATTTATTTATACTATAGCCTTCGGCACAGGCTAAAGAAATGCTTGGCTGGCGGGCTGCTCTTTAGGTTTATTGGCATGCATTCAAGAAGTTGGTAAAGTATTTGTAATTTAGGACTAAATCCACGAAGTGCGAAATTCAATCAGCTAATGGAAATATTTCGCTTGCACCTGTGATCAAAAAAAAAAAAAATAAAAAATAAAAATAGAAATATTGAAATTGCTGAGGACTGCATACAAGTAAGCTTGTGTGAATAAAATATTTCCTCTGAATTTCCTTTATCTTTGCAGTAGTTCAGACATCCGCTTTCCTTGCTGGTAAAATTTTTTTATTTTCCGATCAGCTGCCATTTGCAAATTGAATTGTCAGAGTGATTTTTCGTTTTTATAGCAAAAGTTTTCTATTTTAAGTTTTCTGGTGTGGGCTTTCATGCCAATATACATATTAAGGTATTCACAAGTTGATTTACATCATAAGAATCCCTTCATGTGCTGTATGCCTTTTTCTAGATAATAAGTACCAACTCAAAAGTTCCAAGAAAAATATATTTATTATTTATAGTGTTGACTTGTATACTTGGAAATTTTTTTGTAAATAATGAACGACAAATTCTTTATATTTTGTGCCTGCACTCAATCTAATATACAGAGTTGCAAGCACCATAGAAAGAGCTATGGAAAATCAAATGTGTGTTCAGCCGTTTTTCTTGATGCACCGCAAGCTTTTGACAAAGTATGGCCCAAAGAGCTCCTCTAAAAGTTCAAGTCAATGCTGCCAACACAATACTGCGAGGCTCTCCCGTCATATCTTAATGATAGGTACGTTGGTGTAAAACACGAAAATGCGTATTCGTCTCTAAAAATATTATATAAGCGCAGGCGTTCCACAGGAAAACATTTTGGTCGTCTGCTATAATTCCTGTGCGGATGACACTGCTATACCTGCATTCGATCACACTATGCTACAAAAAGTGGAGAATAAAGCTAATCAAAAGCAAGTCAGCACACATTGTTTTCTCTAAAAAACGCTACTTACAAGCCAATCTTCATCGATGCGTCGATAATCCCATACTAAATATCTGGGCACTTGATGCTCGGAAAATGAGAAGAATGAGAAGAACTTCAAATTAAATAAGCTATATTATCTCATTAGTAGGCGCTCAAGCTTATAAATCTGCAACAAATTACTTATTTACAAACAAACACGAAGCCCGGTATGGACTTGCGGTATACAATTTTGAGGATGCGTTAGTCAAAAGTACATCGCCTTTAACCAATGTCTGCGAAACAAAATCCTGCGGGGCATAGTAAATGCTATTCTACATAAGGAATAGCAACCTGTATCGTGATCTCGGTATACCAACCGTGACTGAAGTAACGGAGCAATTTGCCAAAGCTCTCACACAGCGACTGGTACGATATGTTAACATTTTGAGGCAGATTTCTGTTCTTTCTCTGCACTTTGTTCAGATCTCTCCATCTCGCAAACTGGGGTTTAAGGGTTGTGCTAGGGCTATCTTTCTCAGCAGGCTGGATTGGAAGGAGGGAAAAGTCTGCACGAACGTAGGTACCTCTCTTTTCACTAACGCATCCAAAATTAAATCTGAAGTTGGAGCGGTTGTTTTCTGTAAATCAGCAAATATTTCAGTCTTCTTTTAACTGCCGAAAACTAGTAGTGTTTTTCAAGCAAAGGTCTTCGCGATCCTTCAATTATGCAAAATGCTTAAATGTTGAGTGGGATACATAAATATCTTTTTCGATAGGCCCTGTCGTCGGCAAGCCCCATATCTTTTTTGGTCAATCCCTGTAAGGAGGAGATCAAATCTCTCGAACGTGCCGGAAACATTTCTGTTATCTGGGTTCCAGGACACAGGAGCATAGAAGAAAATGAAATTGCCGGTGAGCTTGCCAGGAAAGGGTCGACAGAATAGCCCCCATCCAAGACAACGGTACTCTTGTCGTCTGACCTACCTACCCACCTATTCTTTTATATAGAATCGTTAATAAAAAGTAAAAACAACATCGCAATTTACAGCAAAATTTTTTATTGAAATGTACATAAAGGGATTCTAAGTTAGCGATAGTTTATATTTGCTGTACACACAAAAAGTGTATGAAAAAAGTGTGCAATTCATCAGACTCGTTGCTGTGTAATTTTTTTTCAAATTCCTTTATCCTTTTATCCTTGCATATGTACTACAAATACTAGATTTTAACTCTCAAACTTCTTACTCGATTTTGTAAAACGAAAAATATTACCGATTTTAGCTCCAGCAATATAAAATGAAAACCTTTGTAAGAAGAAGAAACTAAAATGTCTGGAAAATCGTGTGCCATATGCAGAATAACTTTGTACAACGAAGTCGAGATATACGCAGTTGCCAGTGGGGCTTTTCAAAGAAAATAAAATGGATGTACTTCAAGAAGACGGGTAGAGTACGGAAGAGTACTTACCGTGCTTCATCATAAACAAAATATATTTGAAATACGAAATTTTAAATGAAGCTACTAAAACTTTGGTCGACCAATTGAGTGCGACTAGTTTACAGAAAACCACCATCAGAATTTTTATCAAAATTTTAATATTTAGAAATAAACTTTAATTCAGTTAATAAAGAAGTTATAAACAATATTCTAATTTTAAGTCAATATCTATTAGCGAAAAGCCAATTTGTACCTTTAATGAAAGAAATAAAAAAATATTTTTTTAAAAAAGAAAATCTTCGTAGTAAGTTTTTGAGCAAGAATCCTAAACCCTAGCGAAACGAAAAAAATAATATATATATATAATTGGCGCGTACTCCCTTCTTGGGTGTTTGGCCGAGCTCCCCCTCTTATTTGTAGCGTGCGTTTGGATGTTGTTCCACAAATGGAGGGACCTACAGTTTCAAGCCGATACGCAGCCGAACGGCAGCTATTTTTATGAGGAGCTTTTGCATGGCAGAAATACACTCGGAGGTTTGCCATTGCCTGCCGAGGGGCGACCGCTATTAGAAAAAAGTTTTTCTTCATTTTGGTCTTTGAAGAGAGATTCGAACCAACGATTTCTCTCTGAAATCCGAATGGTATTCACGCACCAACCCATTAGAAACGATATTCTGTTTCTAAGTAAAAAAAAAAAATTATGGAAAAAGTAAGCTTATTCAGATTTTAATTCGATTTCATTGTTGCAGTATACGTATTTGATTAAGCGGTCACGTTTAAGCGATAGTTTATTAACTTAAATCAGATATAAAAAAGTGCAATTACACAAAACTAAATAAACAAGCATATACTGTTTAAAAACTAAAGAAAACTTCTATGAAGTTTATTCTTACAAAGTGAAGTTTAAATAAAAAAATAAAAAAAATACTACAAGTGATATTAACACTTTAATTAATGAGTGAGCACGGCTCACCTTTAGAGCAAGGTCACTCCCTGCAGAGAACAGCAGATATTTTTTATCAGCGAAATGCTCTTAATAGCCAATATTCAGCTATAGATACAGGCTCAAATGCATTGTTACAACAAAACGCATCAATAATGACAACATATGAAGAGCGGAATGCTGATGACTTTGATATGAACAACGAAAGGGATAATAAAGTGGAATGGCAAACTGTGACAAATAAACGTCGCCAGCTAAGTTCTCCCACTGATAATCACAAGCGTCCGAAGCTAAACAGCAATTTGAACTTAATAGACACTACTAGTGCTAGTGCAAAGACAAGCAACAATAACAATGACAGCAGCGCAAACAGGTTTTCCAGCCTACATGATGAATGTGACAATGATAACGTAGCAGAGAAAATCAACGAAGAGGCGACAACAAAACCACCACCAATTATCATACCAAATATTTCTGACATCAGCGGCATGATTAAGTATTTTGTAAGCATTATTGAAAAATCAGAATTTAGTTATAAGGCTTTGCGGGATGGTCAAATTAGAGTAATGGTCAAGTCAATAGATGCATATAGAACGTTGATAAGGGATATGAAAGGAAAACAAATTAATTTCCATACTTATCAACTGAAGCAAGAGCGTGCCTATAGGATTGTTGTAAAAAATTTACACTTCTCTACTCCGGTAGATGCAATCAAGCAAGAAATAGAAAGTTTGGGGTTTCAAGTCAGGAATGTCAGCAATATTAGAAGTAAATTTACAAATATGCCCTTATGTATGCACTTTGTTGACCTCGAACCAAACAACAAAAACAAAAATATCTTTGATATAAAATTTTTAGGTAATGCCGTAGTTAAGGTTGATCCTCCGAAGAAGGTAAGTGACATCGTTCAATGCCATCGGTGCCAAGAGTTTGGACACACGAAATCTTATTGTACAAAGTCCTACAGGTGCGTGAAATGTGGACTTGATCACGCAACTGCTGAATGCGTAAAAAGCAAAGACACACCTGCGAGATGTTTTAATTGTTTGCAAAATCACCCAGCGAACTATAAGGGATGTAAAGTGTACCAAAACCTTGTGAAAAAACCAAATATGCCAGACAAAAGACACACAGTTCCCACATACTCTTATACTCCTCAAAACTTTCCTCAACTAAATAATACTCCAGTTTTTGAAAACCAATTTGTCAATCCAAATGTTACTTATGCACAACGCGTTCATAGTAATGCAGGCCAAGAAAACAATGTACTTCAAAAAATTGAAACATTACTTGCCAAACAACTTGAGCTTACTCAAAGTTTGTTTAATATAATGTCCACTTTATTAGAAAAATTATGCAAATAAATCTTCGTATAGCTATTTGGAACGCCAATGGACTCAATAACTACACCGAGGAAGTAAAAATGTTCCTTAATTTAAATCAAATTGATATTTTATTGGTGTCAGAAACCCATTTTACTAACAAAACTTATTTTAAAATTATCGGTTACGATCTCATTTGTGCTAACCATCCAGACAACAAAGCCCATGGGGGATCTGCAATTTTGATTAAGTCCGGTCTTAAGTACGAAGGTTTAGAAGAAGTCAGAGAGCAATATTTACAAGCTGCTGGGGTTAAAGTAAAATGTGACGACCAATTTCTACGAATTTACGCAGTATATTTTCCTCCACGTTTTAGTATAAAAACTGACCAATACGTTGAAATTTTTAAACGTTTCGGTTCTAAATTTTTTGTAGGCGGAGACTACAATGCAAAACACCCATGGTGGGGCTCTAGGCTCATTAACCCGAAAGGAAGAGAGCTGCAAAGGCGCATCTCCCAAAAAAACTATGCAATTTTGTCAACAGGCACACCGACATATTGGCCAAGCGATCCAAGAAAAGTTCCGGATCTCCTAGATTTTGTCGTATACTCTGGTATACCCAGCCGAAGGCTGAGCATACAGCATAGTAACGAGCTTAGTTCCGACCACTCGCCTCTAATTGTAACGTACAATGACAATGTCCACAATGTTTCTAAGATGTATAAGATCCTTACCCCAAAAACTGACCTAAAATCTTTTCAATATTGGATAGATAAACATATAGATTTAAATATGTCAATAGAAACAGGAGTCGAACTCGATGCAGCAATAGAAGCATTCACTAATGTTATTCATGAGGCAGCGTATCTGTCCAGCCCCTTGAGAGAGAAACTCCCTTCTAAGGACCATGTACAAGTCCCTCCTGAAATACTACTTCTAATTAATAAAAAAAGAAGATTACGAAAAATCTGGCAGGAAAACAGATACCCCGCTAATAAAAGAGCACTGAATAAAGCTACGAAAGAACTCAAAACAAAACTATCTGATCTCAGAAATCAATCGTTTAATTCTTTCATCAAAACACTTGAACCTACAAAAAACGATGAACACAAAATCTGGAGGGCTACTAAATATTTAAAGCGGCCGATCAAGCGTAATGTCAGCATTAGGGATTCTAATGGGGTATGGTGCAGAAGCGATGAAAGTAAAACAGAGGCTTTTGCCAAACATCTCTATCAAATTTTTCAGCCAAATCTTCCAATTGCCGCCAATGACGATGCGGAGTTCACAAATTTCCTTGAATCCCCATGTCAAATGGATTTTCCGATCAGCCGGATATCAAATAGTGAAGTATCTGAAGAAATACTTAGACTAAATAACTGCAAGGCTCCTGGATATGACTGCATTGATAGTAAAGTAGTTAAAGCTCTACCTGAGAAAGCTATTGAATTCCTTACAATAATCTACAATGCCATTCTCAATGTAAATCACTACCCAACACAATGGAAATGTGCTGTTGTTGTTATGGTGCCAAAACCAAATAAACCCGAAAACTTTCTTAAGTCTTACCGCCCCATTAGTTTGCTTGTAACGTTCTCGAAAATATTCGAACGAATATTTTTGAAGAGAATGTTACCAGTAGTTAGGGACCACAACATCATTCCCGAACATCAGTTTGGGTTCAGGGCAAGACATGGCACACCAGAACAATGCCACAGGGTTGTAAATGTAGTTAGGGATGCACTAGAAAGGAAGCAATACTGTTCTGCAGCTTTTTTAGATGTTCAACAGGCATTCGACAGAGTATGGCATGTGGGACTTCTATACAAAATTAAAAAACTCCTGCCAGCACATTTCTATTTGATCCTTAAATCCTATCTGAGTGAAAGGCACTTTTATGTTAGACACCGAGATGCGTCTTCAGAAATATATAATATTAGCGCTGGTGTGCCCCAGGGTAGTGTGTTGGGCCCCGTCCTATTCACAATATTTACTTCCGACATGCCAATAACAGAAGAAGTGGAAGTGGCTACTTACGCTGACGATACAGCCTTCATAGCTTCAAGCGATTCACCTGCAACAGCATCCTCTTTGCTGCAAAACCAATTAAATATATTAGAAATTTGGCTTGATAAATGGAGGATCAAAGTTAACTCCGACAAGTCTACCCATGTCACCTTTACGTTGAGAAAAGATAACTGCCCTAGAATATTTTTAAATAATGCTGTAATACCAATGAATACCAAGGTAACATATTTAGGAATGCATTTAGATCGACGCCTTACTTGGAAATCCCATATTAAGGCCAAACAAGAGCAGCTTAAAAATAAAACCAAGCGAATGCACTGGCTGCTTGGTCGTAAATCTCAGCTTAGTTTTGAAAACAAAATAAGACTATATAAAGCTATTTTAAAGCCTGTATGGACCTACGGTATACAGCTTTGGGGAACTGCTAGCAAATCGAATATAGAAATCCTGCAACGCTACCAATCAAAAACTTTGCGTGCACTTGTTAACGCCCCTTGGTTTGTCACAAATGAAGCAATACACAAGGACTTAGATATCCCATTTGTAAAGAGTGAAATTCCAAACTTTTCTAACAGATATCTTGCACGGCTGTCAAACCATGTAAATACGAATGCTATATGCTTATTAGACTCAAGTAATGAAACAATACGACTGAAGCGTAATCATATCTTAGACTTGCCATTTCTCTAATTTTGCTAAATTAAATTATTTATTCAACTCTAAATAAAAAACAAAATACATAAGTTCCTATATGAAGATAAGCAACTCATTAGTACAATTGAAATTTAATACATTTAAGATCAAATATTAGAACAAATATCGTAATTTTATAAGTAGTATTGCATTTGTGCAAATACTACCGCTGCTATTAGATTATAAGACCTAATTTGCTGAATATCATTATATTAAGATAGATTGCAAATAAAATACTTACAAAAAAAAAAAAAAAAAAAAATTGTTGCAGTGATCATGTATGGGTGAGGGTAATGTAAGCGACCTTTTTGACAAATTTGCTTTGCTTAAAGAGTCTACCGTCAGCATTTAGCACCTAATGTAGGGAATGCAGAGGTGTGGCCAACCGTTAATCGACCCACATCGATTTTGAAGGAATCAGCTGATTTGTTGACGTTACCGTGCCGCGATTTGAGGGCAATAAATTGAGATTCGTCTGAACAACGACTGATTGAACGGCTATGTGAAATCTTGGGAAATGAGTGGGCGGAATACTGCGGCCGAATCCCCAATGACGTGGCCATCGGGCCAGCTCTGAAACGCTCTATAGTTCTACAACGTATGTATGTAAATTAATAAATTATCATCAAACTCAGTACTTCGTTCTGTGCGCTGGCTTCGTTAAGGAAATCATATCCATTAACCTTATTTCAAGGCTTGGTAATAAGCTAAATTATCGAACTTCGAGAAAGTTACTCTTTGCTGTGAACCATTGTTTTATCTGCTTTTAATTCTTCGTAGATGGGAAAGACTAGCGCTCACTGACAATGGCGACTGGCAGTTGAAAATGATAGCGATTTTTTTGTAATCCAAGATCTATGATATGAGTCTTAAAACAACTTTTTTTTTGACGAATTTACATCTCATTCACTGCTTTAAAATCAGAACGAGAAGGCATATAATAAAGAGTTTTCATACGCTGTTATGTTGTTTCTACGAATCATATTTTTGTTTTGCTTTCGCTAGTTCCGGATAAATTTAAATTCCGAAAAAACCAAAGAAAGTTGCGGAAGAAATTGTCGAGCAGTAAATTTCTAGTGCCAAATCGAACTCATTTTATTAAATTTTGGAATTCTGCTTAAGAAATGAGGTATGTATCAAAAAAATTCTACGTCCTTAACTATTCACATTTGAGACGACAAAATCTTTGTTAAAAGTAAATTAGTTGAATCCCTCTACGAGTACTTCAAAAAAGCAATGCTTTGTCGAAGAAAAGTTGTAGAGTCGTCATGCTATTTTACATTACTTTGAAATAAAAAAATAAAATAAAAATTAAACAGCAGCAATCTTTCAAAAATACCACTAGTAGTAGTTATTTTTAGTGACTTTTTGTTTATTTTGTGGCTGGAAAAAGTTTAGAAAATATTATTATAACTTTTCCCGCGTAATAGTGGTCCAACTTTATTAAATCTTTGGAAAGAAAATCCCTGGAACTGTGTCAGCTGCAAAAAAAACAAAAGTCTGTTTTTGGGAAAAAAATTAGTAAACGATGCTGAAATCAGTTCCGAGTTTTCCTTACTAAATTCTCTTAGTTATACTGCAATATCATCGTCAATTTTGTTGTGATTTGCTAAAAATTTTCACACATTATTAAGTACAATATTATAAGCTTAATATAAAAACTAGCTGCTAGTTGCCTTACTTGCGTGATATAATCTTTTTTAATCTATTATTTCAAAGAAATAAATAAACAAAAAAGCCCAGGATAACTTCCACGTCTTAGATTTTTGTAAAACCACTGCAATAATTTTGTTTACCTGAAAGAAAATGAAAAAAAATGTATATATTTGTTAATTCATTGTAAACATTTTTGTATTTTCTTCTTTTTTTTAATAATACGGTAAATTTCTTCCAGTACACACTTAACATAATATTCTATATGGACAGGCGAGTATTTCTGTCAAGCACTCAAAAGCCCTACTGCAAATTACTTTTGTTAGACTTTTCTTTAAAGAGGAGTCGATTTGACCCACAGAAAAGCAAGATAGGGTATTGGAATATTCCACGAAAATGATTAACGTGAAATTCTACTTACGAACATTGACCAAATATTTTATCAGAAATGGACTTAAAACACTTGATATGAATAAAGCTGATATAATTCAAAATTGAGAATATAAATATTGTTTAATTATTTTTTTATTAATATTCTTAAGTTTTTTTATATATTTTTCCATATAAATATCATTCAAATACCACACAAAAAACTCCAAGCAAGCAAGGAAAATGAAAGCCCAGAAATGAAAAATTTCTCTTGTTGTTTTGCCCCTTAACACAACGCCAGTTGTTGTTTTCTTGTAACAAAATAAACACTTCCTATGAATGTGTGCGCAATGCGGCTGGAGTGAAAATTCTTGGCGGATTATAAAGCCGGATTGCTTCGCAACAGAACCGACTGTCGAGGTTGGCTTCGTGATAAAGGTACATGGATATTAGAAAATTTTAGAAAATTTGTTTGAACCTTACTTTTAAAAGACCTCCTATTGACACTACAAGTTCAACCTTAGAGCTATTAAAGTCTCTTAAAGTACTTCGGCCGCCGTAGCCGAATGGTTTGGTGCATGAAACACCAAATGATAGAAAAAGTTTTTTCTAATAGCGGCCGAACCTCGGCAAGCAATGGCAAACGTACGAGTTTATTGCTGCCATGAAAAAGCTCCTCACAAAAAATATTTACCATTCGGAGTCGGCTTAAAATAGTAGGTCCCTTCCTTTATGGAACAACATCAAGACGCGAACCATAAATAGGAGGAGGAGTTGGGTCAAGCACCTAAGTGTACGCGCCAATTATTAATTAATTTATTAAAGTACTTCAAATTAATTAACATTTAACAATCTTTAATAACAAATAGGAATGTAATGAAGACATAAGTAAGCCCATAACAACATATGACGAGGACTAAAACTTGTTGAACCTTTGAATTTTTTGCCAAAAGGAATTTGTATTTTTTCGACACCTCAAAAATGTCGCGAGTCGTTTTGTTAAGGTAGTAAGTCTGGTCAAATACTTCGTTACGATCGTTTTGATTGGCGGAGTTTTGAAAAAAAGGTCTGTTTTTCGGGTGGAAACAGGGCTGAATAGAAACGAAAGTAGCATCTGCCGGAAAGACAAGCCTACAGAATAATAATCAGTTTAACTTTTTCGTTTCAGATGTCCTGAAGAGCCAAAATCCTGTTGACAAGCCACCTATCTTTTTTTATTTGATGTCAATAATATATTACTATAAAATCAACACGATCGCTTTTTATTTGCTTAAAAAAAGATTCCTAAAAAATATCTATAAAAATCTATAAAAATTATATATATATAATTATAAATTTGACCAGACTACTACCTTAATAAACATGTAGAATTTATAATCAATATTTAAGCTATCAACTTTCTATCAAAGTAGTTCGTATGATGTTCTTTATCTGTATATGTAATATGTATGTTTGCATATGTAAGATTCATAACTAAATAACCAGAAATTCATACACAATATTGAATATATTGTATGACAATTTCTGATAAATTAAAACATCTTTTTTCGTGTTTGTATAACGAGCAATTTGAGTTTGCTGCATGCACAATTTTAGGCAAAATATAATGGTTTATGTAATGAAACTTGGTGATGATGCTAAGGAGGGTGAGTTCTTGAACAACCTTTGTAGCTCCCAACATTCCGGAAATAAAAGCTTTTCAAGTATTTGCCTTGAAAACACCTAAAGCAATTTCACTATAGTTTGGCAAAAATATGCAGTCACACGCATGTTTTCACTCGTTTTTATATTTGCAAAATTTTTCCATAAAAATTAAATGCAAATGAATTTATCAATATCATCTCTTTTTCATTTTTGGACGGGAATAATAATTCATTGGAACGGAAAATAATATGTTGCCAAAAGTCTGCATATGAAAATAAAATACGAACGAAAATGAAGTATCTTATTTCAGTTTCTACTTGGGTTGGGGGTTATCGCGCCTCCATACTGCACACTTACATACATATGACAATTTGTTATGACGGCCTTCCACGCGGAAAGGAGTTCTATGTACAATAATGTGGATGGCGTAGCCGGAGCTATACTGATGAGGATTATTTTTTTGAAGCGCTGCCAAAAACCGCCTAAGCGGAAAGGAGTTATTCGCAAAAATACCTCTGCAAAATTTAAAAGAACTACGCATGAACTTCGTTCTTTTCAGATGTCTTGCAGCACTAACTTTTGGCTAAACCACACAACCTTAAAAACATAAAAAAAATTAAAAGCTTCCCCCTTACATCCTTTTTCAAAGCGTGCCAGATTGTACTAAAAGTCCCCCTTTGTTTTTTCTTAAACGAATAAGGACAAAAACATTGCGACGGTGAGTTTCCAGTTATGAGGAATTTTACGATACATATGTAAATATATCATGTTATTAGAATAACGAAAAAAGCATTACCTAGCTGATGAACGAAAAACCATCAAAAATATGCGAAAACAAGGCAAACCTTATAATGATATTGGGCATGGGAATAAGTTTTCGTCCTTTCTTAGTCAAAGTTAAGAATTATTTAAGTAATTAAATATGTGCCATTGGAAGCTAAAACTTTACTCCATCTTTCAGAGATCATACGGATTCTTCTGACGAAAAATTCGATTTCCTTCGACTTGATCCATTCATTCATTGTGCCAGTTTGCGATGATCTCGTAAGAAGTGAACCGCTCTCCAATAAGGGCTGACTGCATTAATGGGAGCCAATGATAATCCGAAGGTGCAATGTCTAGGGAATACGGTGGGTGGGGCAAGATTTCCCAATTCAGTCCCACTAAATATTGCTGGACCAATTTAGCAACATGTGGCCTGGCGTTGTCATGCAGCAAAATCAGTTTGTCATGTCTACCGTCCAATCCGGCCGCTTTTCTTTGAGAGCCCGATTTAAACGCGATGGCTGCAGTCGGTAAATATCGCCAGTAATGGTTTTAGATGGTTTAAAGAGTTCATAATAGAGGACAACGTTCTGATTTCACCATATGCACATCATAACCTTTGAAGCAAGAATATCTTTCTCGATGTCGATGGACCTGAAATTTTTTTACGCATAGGGTTATCACAAGAGATCTATTTTTCATCGCTAGTGACGATGCGATGCAGAAAACCTTTTCTTTTCTGCCATTCAAGAAGCATCTCAAACGTCACCAAAGCTCTTTCGATATCCCTCTCCTTCAATTGATGTGGCACCCGATTACCTACTTTCTGGACCATTCCCATCGCATGCAAACGTTTACTGACGGTTGGTCTGTGCAACTATTTAGATATATCATCCAGAGTTCGACATGCGCCTTCATTTAATAATGAAGCTTGACTTTTTTGACCTCAGATAAAAAATAATCTTTACGCTTTAAACGAATGTCAACTACTGCGATCGACACCTCACATATACACCTTCAAATCACCAGTATACGAGTATTACTAGAGCGAACACAAATAGGTATTCCCGTACCCAATATTTAAAACTTTGCGGTTGATGCCGGTACAGTGGCATTGGTGCGCTGCCGGCAGTCTAGCGGCGAGATGTCATTAAGAGGAAAGCAAAGATTTCTGGAATCACTAGAGTTGAGATGAGTAGAAAGCTATACAATTAAACACAATAAATAGGTTTCAAGGGGTTATGTGTTTTCTAATATCCATATATATGCTTTAAATCACTAAGGAGCAAATAAGTCCGAAAAGCTTAATTTGCTCCGACTAGTTGCTATTCTCATCAGAGAAATTAGCCGATCACAATGGGTAAATAAAGAATTAATTCTGAATCGCAATAAGGCTCTTCAACCGCTTGGATTTCGGCCCATAGAGCAAAGTAGCGTATCCATTTTTTGAGTGGAAATGAATATATGTACATATATTATATTATATTATATATAATTGGCGCGTACACCCGTTTTGGGTGCTTGGTCGAGCTCCTCCTCCTATTTGTGGTGTGCGTCTTGATGTTGTTCCACAAAATGTTTTTTTTTTTAATTTTGCTGTTTCACCGATATTCGAACCAACGTTCTCTCTGTGAACTCCGAATGGTAGTCACGCACCAACCCATTCGGCTAGGGCGACCGCCGTGGAAATGAATAAAAAAAAATATATATTCAAAATAACAATAAATTGTCCAATTAACATGAGAGTATTATAAAGAAGAAACAAGAACAAAACGTTGGTTTTGCGGCACGTGTACGCTGAGTAACCAGTCAGGGGGTTACTTTATGTACAATAAATGAAATTTACCTGCGGGAAATGCGAATTCAGCAAGTTTTCAACAACCGACAGTACGGCAAACATAAGACTAGCATGGCAATATTTTTCTAAGACGAAATTTAATGCCCTTTATTGCTGCTAGAGAAGTGTCTCTTAAAGCCTTCCATGCCGATGCCTTTAAGCTTTTACAGATAACTGTTATATGTACCTAGTTGAAGTACTCTAATAATAAACGGCAATAGATCTAATAAGCCATAGTGGACTAGTATTCAAATCGTCCAGTCTTATTTGGTGTTTTTCTGGTATATGTATACACATGCATATATACGTATGTATATGAAAACCTATATGTAAGACCACACAGAGAATATGTGTTTGGGTGTAATTTTCAGGAAATCTGTGGCTGAGAAGCTATTCGTCCGGTGTGGATTACGGCAGTAGCAACAGTTGTGACAAATGCATACACACACACGCAGGATACAATTACAATGCGAAGGAATTTACTAAATACATTTTCGTATAAAGCTTGTGTTAGTATGCGTGTGTAATGTATATACGTATATCTACACTACATAATAAAGCTATACGTACAATGCTACTTAGATTACAAACGATTTTTCTTTAATGTGTGTCATATAAACCAAATTAGTCTTCTCTAATTTCGAAAGTCCAAAAGTGAAAAAAAAATCAACTGAAAACGATTCAATCAAGGGAAAAGTTACTGTCGGCAATATGAAGGGAAAGAGAGAAAGAAATAAAGCACACAATCAAATACGTGTCAGGAATACATTACTTTTAGTTACCTTATGTATCTAAACTTCATGGGCTAATATATAAGCAGATATGTATAGGTATGTATTTTTTTATTAATTGAAAATTTGAGATTTTCTTGGATTAAACTATCATTAATATATTTTATTTGAGTACCACAAAATTGTACAGGGTAATGAGAGAGATGGAGGAGTAAAAAGAGGGAGGTAGGCAAGGAGCTTAATAAACAAATAGATACGTAACTGCCGGTTGGAAACAACTTTCTGTGGGAGAGCATGTTAAGGAATTCCATTCAGTTGTGAATTACATAGTTTTAATAATGGAAGTCAATAAAGGGAAAATTCGGTGCATTTTAGAGTTTTTCTTTGAAAATATTTCGGGACAACCGTGCGAGAAGATTGAACAAGGTTTAGTTTTCGGAAAAAGGTAGTCTGGTTGGCGATATCTAATAATTTTAAAAAGAAATAAAGTGTTTCTCACTTTTAGAGAGTTGTCAAATCGGAAACCAAGAATTTTTTAGTGTATTCCGAAATGCCGTGAAAAATTCTTTTACAATATGTATATAAATCTCGCAGTGTTCGTTAAAGTCAAATTTTATTTATTTTGTGATTTCTAACTTAGTTTGCAATATGCCAGTTCAAAATAGGAAATTTAAGGAACGATTACCTACTAACTTAGATGGCATTTGAAAAATTGGGCTATCTTGCTCGGTTCGTTGCTTGCTGGCACCAATTGGTGTCACCGAGTGTTGCCAGGTTATGTCTCACTTGATCTCTCCAATGGAGATTGGGGTTTCCTCTAACTCCTCGTCCCCCCGTGGGTTCCCTCTCGAAGGACTGCCTTGCCGGAGCGCTTTCGTTCATCCTCGAGACATGGCCAAGCCAGCACAGCCGCTGTAATTTAATGCGCTTCACCATGGCCACATCTCACTACAGCTTATACAGTTCGTTCTTCCATCGGATATGGGGCTCATTCTCGTCAACTCGAAGGAAACCAAAGATTTTCGGATAATTTTTCTCTCGGACGCTCCCAGTGCTTTCCCATCAGTTGTCGTCATCGTCCAAACTTCTGCGCAAAATACAAGTACCAGGATGATTAGGTTTATGTACAGCGTTGTTTTTGTTTTTCGGGAGAGGGCCCTACTTCTCAATTGCCTACTGAGCCCAAAGTAACACTGTGTTGGCAATAGTTGTCCTTCGTTTAATCTCTAAGCTGATGTCGTTGTGGCTGTTTATACTGGTTACTAAAATATAATAATATAAACAAAGTCTTTGACCACTTCAAATTCGCGGTTGCCAACAGTGTCGTGTTGTTTAAGATGCGCGGACTCTTTGCATGTTGACAGCAGGTACTTTGTTTTAGATACTTTCATTCACCGCAATACCCACTTTTTCTGTTTCCTTCTCCAGGCTGGTTTACGTTGAACGTACGGCGCTGTTTACAGCTTTCACTAATTTAAGATTTGTACTGGTAGGTAGGTAGTGACAAGTATGCCATATTAAAAAAAAAAATATTTTTCTGATATTACCAAGGTAAGTTCGAACTCATTTTAAATCCTCATGTAGTTACTACTGATCGAATTTATTTCCGCGCGATCGATTCCCAAATAGAAAAGAAGATGGAAGAGTCAACCAAAGGCCGGCGGACGTAAACCTTTTACTAGATCTCGAAGGGTGGATGAATAGGAAGCATTGCGATATCGACCAGTACCTAACTCAGATACTTAACGGACATGGCTCTTTCTTGAAATACCTACATAATTTTCAGCTGGCTGACAGCCTTTTTTACCGCAGTTGCTTGAACACAGTTGAAAGCACATGAAATGTGGCTTTTCACTGCACAATTTTTACTGAAGAACGAGAAGAAATTCCAACATCCGTCGATCGACACAAGATTTGTCTCGGATATGTAAACATGCGTTCAAGGTTACATTCGCAATGAGGCTCAACCACATTGAATGGGAGAGGAAAGTCCAGAAACTACAGCAGCAGTTGTAACTTCAGTAGCAACTTTAGGAACAGCTTGGCAGTCGAGATGAACTGTCTTCGACAGACCGCTGATACATACAGACGCTTCAGTCAATCACACACTACAGTATCAAACAGAATGCAGGACGATAGTTTGTAGGTATCGGAGTATTGCACATTTCCTGATGTTGCGTTTCCTCCAAACTGCTTATGATACTATTGATGGTGTAAAATCTCCATAAGTCTGCAGGAGTGAACGTGGGAACCTATTGTGTCAATATACATAAACGCGTCTCCAACTTACAGAAATGCTGGTTCCAGGTTAGAAATCAGCCGAGCAGGAATGTTATAGTGTTAGTGGGAGCATGTCCCACATATATACCACTGGTGTGACGGCACCTTTGACAGTGTTTCTGACATTTTGATCTCGATCTTCTTACCGAAAAAAAAAACAAAAAGAGGCATTGTGGTAATAGTGAGGCTGACAGCTATAGATTCTTGAAGTACACCAGGCTGGATTGAGTGTAAGTAGAAAACACATTCCTGCAATGGACTTTTTGCAATTCATTGGAAAGGTAGCTTTGCATTAATGAAATGGTTGTTTTAGTAAAAGCAAAGTAATGTTGTAATTTTAAAAGATGTTATGAGGTATGATATTGAGGATTGCGTCTCAATAAAATAATTTTATTCGAATGCTTTGGGGTACCAAATATTTTTAATTTTTCCGCAGATAAAAAAAAAAAATTCCAGCTGGCCAACTTGCCAAAAGTACTACCAAAAGAGCATATACATTTCGCGTTATAATAGAGAAAACTTTAAAATTTGCGCTTTGAAGATTATTTATTGTTTTCTTTAGAATTTAGATTCATAACTTTCGAAGGTAATTCAAAACTAATTAGAGAAAAGAAAACGTCAACTAATCTTAAACCCGTCAATAAGGGACGAAGTTACACATCCTTTAATGCAGCAAATACTGAATCAACGGCTCTGTGTTGTGCTTGCCCAGATTTACATCGTTTAATATCAGTCTAGTAATGAGATTCTCTAGGAAAAAAATTCACATGGAATTTCCCATTCGCTCGAAAAAAATATGTATTGCGAATGGAAGAATATTGCGAGAAGAAGAGGCTGCCTTTCATACTTGGTTGCGATGTCAATGCGCATAACGAGGCATGGGGAAGCAGGGATACCAATAAGTGGGGTGGGTCTTGGGATGGTTCCATGTGTAGAAGTCCACGCAAGTGGGGAAAGTTACTGATCGCCATTCACTTGGGAGTGGCCAGGACGATCCTTCTACATATGGTTCAAGCAGCTCACAACGGCCGGGATTAGCCCACGTATCCTCTGGGTAGCTTCCGAACACCCGTTCGGGAGGGAGCTAACGTGAGAAGGCGAATCATTCAAGGATAGCTGGTTGTGCGCTGGGTTTGGGACCCGCCACTTAAAAATCCCCCCCAATGAAAAGAACTGCAAAGCCTCGGATGAGAACTGCCTTTACTGATGACGACCCCTGCAAACGAAATAAGGAATATGATTTGAGGGCATGCACCTGGAATGTCCGGTCCCTTAATGGGGAAGGTGCCTCTGCCCGGCTGGTTGATGTCCTCGTGAGAGTAAAGGCTGACATCACTGCCATCCAAGAGATGCGATGGACGGGGCAAGGTAAGAAAAACATGGGACCTTGCGACGTCTACTACAGCTGCCATGTAAAGGAGCGCAAATTCGGTGTCGGATTTGTTGTGGGAGAGAGACTTCGTCGCCAAGTACTGTCGTACACTCCGGTAGACGAGCGTCTCGCAATAATCCGCATCAAAGCTAGATTTTTTTAACTTCTCGCTAATTTGCGCCCACGCCCCTACGGAAGAGAAGGACGATGCGACCAAAGATTCCTTCTATGAGCGCTTGGAACGTTCCTATGAGCGCTGCCCCCGCCACGACATAAAAATCGTGCTTGGCGACTTCAACGCCATTGTGGGAATTTTTGGTCCCACAGTCGGAAAATTCAGCCTGCACAACGAAACATCCGGTAACGGACAGAGGCTGATCGACTTCGCCGGGGCCCGAAATATGGTAGTCTGCAGCACCAGATTCCAGCATAAAAAGATACACCAAGCTACCTGGCTGTCTCCTGATCGAAAAACGCGAAACCAGATCGATCATGTTGTGATAGATGGAAGACACGCTTCTAGTGTATTAGATGTACGTACGCACCCGCCTCTGTGCAGCAAAAAACGTGCATCTACCTACGCAAAGAATGTTCGACATCGAAAAGCTGCAATCACAACAGACAGCCAGAAGATTCGCCACTCGACTCTCACTCCTGCTCTCCGAAAGCACTGCCCAACAAATCGGCATGCGCGAGCAATGGAGCAACATTTCTCGTTCCCTACATACCGCCGCCGAAGAGGAAATCGGATTCCGGCGAGCCCGAAAAAACAATTGGTACGACGAGGAATGTCATGCTGCCGCAGAAAGAAAAGATGCCGCCTATAGAGCCACTCTGCGATCGGGCGCAACGCGAGCCATGTGGGATCGCTACAGAGACCTGAGAAAGGAAGAGAGACGTATTATCCGACAGAAGAAACGAGAGGCCGAAATACGTGAGTGCGAAGAGCTTGATATACTGGCCAATAAGAACAACGCCGAAAATTCTACCAGAAAGTTCGGCGGCTTACAGAAGGTTTTAAGACCGGGGCGTTTTCCTGTAAGAACAAAGACGGCGATCTGGTGGCTGACGTACAGAGCAATCTTAAATTATGGAGGGAACACTTCTCGAACCTGTTAAACAGTGACAGCTGCGCATGTCATAGAGAATGTGAAGATCCCGATACCCCAATCGATGACGACGGAATTGTAGTTCCGTTACCCGACCATGACGAGGTGAGAATAGCAATATCACGGCTAAAGAACAACAAAGCCGCGGGCGCCGACGGACTGCCGGCTGAGCTATTCAAACATGGCGGCGAGGAGCTGGTAAGGTGCATGCATCAGCTCCTATGCAAAATATGGTCGGATGAAAGCATGCCTACCGATTGGAATTTAAGTGTGCTCTGCCCAATCCATAAGAAGGGCGATCCTGCAATTTGTGCCAATTACCGCGGGATTAGTCTTCTAAATATCGCCTATAAGGTTCTAGCGAGCGTATTGTGTGAAAGGCTGAAGCCCACCGTCAACCAACTGATTGGACCTTATCAGTGTGGCTTAAGACCTGGAAAGTCTACCATCGACCAAATATTCACAATACGCCAAATCTTGCAAAAGACCCACGAAAGGAGAATCGACACACACCATCTTTTCGTCGACTTCAAAGCTGCATTCGACAGTACGGAAAGGAGTTACCTGTATGCCGCTATGCCTGAATTTGGTATCCCCGCAAAACTAATACGGCTATGTAAGATGACATTGCTCAACACCAGCAGCGCCGTCAGAATTGGGAAGGACCTCTCCGAGCCGTTTGATACCAAACGAGGTTTCAGACAGGGTGACTCACTGTCGTGTGACTTCTTTAACCTGATGCTGGAGAGCATCGTACGAGCCGCAGAACTTAATCGCTCAGGCACAACATTTTATAAGAGCGTACAATTGTTGGCGTACGCCGATGATATCGATATCATCGGCCTTAACAACCGCGCTGTTAGTTCTGCCTTCTCCAAACTGGATAAAGAGGCAAAGCGAATGGGTTTGGTGGTGAACGAGGACAAAACGAAGTACCTCCTGTCTTCAAACAAACAGTCGGCGCACTCGCGTATCGGCACCCACGTCACTGTAGACAGTTATAATTTCGAGGTTGTAAAAGACTTCGTTTATTTAGGAACCAGCATTAACACCGATAACAATGTCAGCCTTGAAATCCAACGTAGAATCTCTCTTGCCAACAAGTGCTACTTTGGACTAAGTAGGCAACTGAGCAGTAAAGTTCTCTCTCGACGAACAACACTAACACTCTACAAGACTCTCATCATGCCCGTCCTAACGTATGGCGCAGAAGCTTGGACGATGACAACATCCGATGAAGCGACGCTTGGAGTGTTCGAGAGAAAGATTCTGCGTAAGATTTTTGGACCTTTGCACGTTGGCAACGGCGAATATCGCAGACGATGGAACGATGAGCTGTATGAGTTTTACGACGACATAGACATAGCGCAGCGATTAAAGATCCAGCGGCTTCGTTGGCTGGGTCATGTCGTCCGAATGGATACAAACGCTCCGGCTCTGAAAGTATTCGATGCGGTACCAGCTGGTGGTAGTAGAGGAAGAGGAAGGCCTCCTCTGCGTTGGAAAGATCAGGTGGAGAAGGACTTGGCTTCACTTGGTGTGTCCAATTGGCGCCAGTTAGCACGAGAAAGAAACGACTGGCCTGCTTTGTTAAGCTCGGCCAAAATCGCGTAAGCGGTTATAGCGCCAATTAAGAAGAAGAAGAAGAAGAAGAAGAAATTAGATATTTTTTAAGTTAGTAATACAACAACAATTGTAATTAATGTATGCAAAGATGGCCTTCATATAACCATTAACATGCCAATACCGAGAGCTCAAGACTGGCTTTTTCTGTTTCCAACTCAACCAAATGTCGCTCCTAACTTTATGTAAGCGTATGCCAGAGTTAGAAACTTATAAATATTCCGGCTATACTTTTATACCAAATGCAGACCTGTTTATTTATTCGTCTAATACTGTTTAGTGTTCAGTGTGTTTGTGTGTAAATCAGTACCGCCTGCGTAAATGTTGGTAAAAATACATAAATTGCAACATTTGGACGCTGCTTTGTTGAGTGGAAATTTTGTGGGAATATTGTCTGAATATGTGTTTGTATGCTTGCACACACGCATACACTTGAAAACCTATATGAGTATGAGAATTGGAAAAATAATTTTATATACAGGTTCACCTGATAGTGGTAGTAGTTGTATTGTGTATGTGTGTGTGTGGTCAAGTCTGCAGGTAATTCAATTGGTTTACAAGAATATTTCTGCAAATTTGCTATTGCACTTTATTTAATTACTCTCTATTTGTGTTATTGTGCATGTCTGTGCTTGTGTGTGTATGATTGCTGGTAGCTAGCACTCGGTTTATTTGCAGCTGCCAAGAGTTTCACCTTTTTCAATTGAAATATGAAGTTTTAAATTGTTTGGCACTTTCATCATGATTCACTTCCAAGCATTCAAAATGTTTTATTCATTGTACGAGCATAATATTTTTGAGTAAGTAATTAGAGTAAGTGAAAATTAATTTCTATTGTGCTTGTTTTCGGAAAATAAGCTTAACACAAACATATTTGACAAATGAAAAAAACAAAAAGGTATTTAGTGAGAGAGTTAAATAAATAGCAATAAAACGCTCAGGGTTAACGCACAGAAGTTAATGGAAGAGTACTCTGCAAGAATCTTCTCTTCGAGCTTAAATGTAGGCCATACCACTGCGGAGTATTTCAAGCGGAGTTGAAAGCTATCAAGAAAGCAGTCGATTGAGTGCTGCTCTTTGACCACATCAACTTTCATTGATATAGCTAAGTATTAATTATAACCCAAGATCCACTCGTGGTGGGCCACTGACTACTACCCAGTAGTCGGCTAGCGCTTGGAGCTGCTCTTTTGTCACACTAATCGTATGAAATACGTTAGCGCTCTAATTAGTGAAATCATTTGGGCTCTCTAATTTACTCAGTTCATCTAATGTGAAGCACGATAAGTTATTTAACCCATACCCCATAGCTTTGGGACGTTCTTCACTATAAGAATACTATGCGCTAAAATACTCTCGTGGGAAATTCACACACAATCATATGAGTAGGAATAGCACTGCTGTAGGCATACCCAGCCTGCCTTCTTAGTGTCCATTATCCCGTTATAGGTGCTAGAGTTATAAATACAGATGCTTTGTCATCTTTTTGCAGTACCTGGGTCAAAACGCTCGCGCTATTTTACACCTTTGATCTCTGTCCATCTCCTTTTCACCAGACTGAGAGGATGCACTTGAATTCCCCTTTGAATCAAACTGCTATGGAATCATCCTGGCAGATTTCCCATATTGGCTATTTCATTCGCTCTCGTATTTCTTTCAATATTCCTACTGCCGTCAGCCAAGATAAAAGTGATGATTATCGACATTTTCTATTAACTGGAGTTTGGATACAGAAATTAATGTTTTATTTTTACGTGTATTTATCCCTTTAAAACTAGTGCCTGTTTCGTGAGAATATTTCGTAGGCTACAAGTCAATTCAAAGAAGGCTGGAAGAGAAAAATGAAATTTAAGATTGCAGAGTCCTTCTGTGGAACGATGGAGCAGCAAATATTAATAAAGCTTCAGGTCCCAATAGACTAGCCGGTGAGGCTCAACATTAATTTAAGTAGCTTCTGGAGTAACTGTATAAAAGGTGATGCAGGAATGGCCCAATATATAAGTATGCTCTTCAGCTGTATTATTTCTGTGACATCGCTTGCTAGAACCTTATAGGTGATATTCATAAGACTAATCCCGCGATAATTAGCACAGATTCCAGGATCCCTTTCTTATGGGTTGGGCAGAGCACATTTGTTTGTTGTTCTTTAGCCGCGTTATCGCTATTCTCTCTGTTCATGGTAGGGTAGGGGGACGATAGTTCTATCATCATCGATTGGGATATCGGGATCTTCACATTCCCTGTGACATGCACAGCTCATTTATTTAACAAGTTCCAGAAGTGTTCCCTCCATAATTTAAGTACGCTTTGGATGCCAGCCACCTGATCGCCATCTTTGTTTTTAAAGGAAAACGCCCCGGTTTTGAAACCATCTGTAAGCCGCTGAACTTTCTGGTAGAATTTTCGGACGTTGTTCCTATTGGCCAGCACCTCAAGCTCCTCGCACTCACGCATTTCGCCCTCTCGTTTTTTCTTTGTGATAATACGCCTCCTATTCTTTCTTAGCTCCCGGTAGCGATCCCACATGACTCGCGTTGCCCCCGATCGCGGTATCATGACATTCCTCATCGTACCAACTGTTTTTTCGGGCTCGCCGAACCCCGATTTCTTCTTCAGCGACGGTACGTAGAGAGCGAGAAATGGTGCTCCATTGCTAGTGCATGCCGGATTGTTGGTCAGTACCCTCTGAGAGCAAGAATGACCCCACAAATGCTTTTTGGCAAATACGAAAGTTGCAAAAATTTGAACTGTTTTTCGGTATAATGTTCCTAAGGTAAGATAATACATAGTTGGCACCCTTAAAAAGCTTAAAGCAACGCTCAGCCTACTATGCAGCTCCATCATGAAGTTTTGAACCCATCAAGTAACAGCAAAAGTGGCACAAAGTCTCTCAAAGTGTGTAACAACTTAAAATGAAAATACTAGCATTAATTTTATTTTCAAGTTGAGTTGTAACAATTTTACCGATGCTTGGAAAATGTAATTTCTTTAGATAAGCAAGTATTGCAAACTGAAGCATCGAAGCGAGTTCATATGTTTCTATATTTTATTAAGTCAGCTGACACAAAAAATCTTCACCTTCTCTGCACTGTACAAGCATAAGCACATTAATCTACAATACATATATCCTTGCTGGTACACTTGTGTGCACAAAGTTAAGTCACTTCATCTTGTTACCCTATTCACATATGGTGCAAAATTTGTTTTCGTATTTCTTTATCAAAATATAGTTCATTCATTTTATACAAAAGAACTTTACAAAATCAAAGTTCTAAACTTTGTACAAAATTCGCAAAAGTTTTTCCCCATACAAAGCACATGTCCGGAAGTCTTTTATATAGAAGAAAATGCGCAGAATATGAAACAAACAATTTCAAAATGAAAAAATAATTTTTTTATAAGTCAGCGTGATTTTTAGCAACTTCAAATTAGCACCTTTTTATACTTTATTGATTATTTCTTGAAATTTGCTAAATTTTGGCGAACTTTGCTCAAATGATGCGATTTATAAAATTAACTAAATTAAAAGGAAACAGTTAACGAAAAAATTTGGCAAGAAAAATTTTGCGAATATCGTGGAAAGATAAAGGCTCCTAATTATGTGCGCACAAGTGTATTCCATATGAGCGTACATGCGTAGACACACATAGCTGCGAAAATGGGTGTCAGTGCATATTTGTGTCAGTTTCTACTTTAAATGCGCTAAATTTGATTTACACTTACATTATTTATTTATGCAGTCGTTTTCGCATTTGGCGCTTTAAGTGCTTTTGCCTGTTTATTTATTGTATTTGCGTATTTGCGCAGTAGCTACGCAGATTTTTTCTAGCACACACTCGCACGCTTCAATTTCTATTGACTATGTGTGTGTGAGTGTATCGGAATGTGCTTTGGCAGGGCATCGGTTTGTTAAGCATTATGGATTGCTGCAATAAATTGGCTTCACCACCATAGTCACACATATCCACTATCACACGCAGATGTATATATGTGTAAGTGTATGTATTGTAATGCGTTTGGTGCAAATTTCAACAGAGTTCCTCTTTTTTCAGCTTTGTGGATCTATAGTTGGTTGACTAACCGCTAAAGGAAAAGTCGGAATGTAGAATTATCTGTGGGTGTATGTACATTTACACGGTGTGACTGTATGCGTATATGTGTGAGGCATTGCATGCAAGTGGACGGATATAAAATATTTCACTACTCGTTATCTATTGTTATACTCGTAAACTGGCAACAGCTGACTTTATAGCTACCTATCGAGTGACAAGCAAAGGAATTTATATGAATGTTTTGTTATAATATTTTATGTTATGATATTCACTTCGATATCGACATATTTGGCACGTCCTGCATATATAAATGTCATAACATTCGTGATCAATTTAATTTAATATTTCACAGCACCATATTAATTTGTCATAATAATCAGTGAAATAGATAGTAAATGGCGAAGAATACTATACAGTTTTTCATTTGAATTTAAATTTTATCTCCATCCCAGTTTACATAAACTAAGGATCACGAGATCTGTAGAGTTAAGGTTTCCCAAATGTGCCAACTAAAGTTGACTTTTAGATTTTCTATATGTCACTGAACAATTTTGAAAGTTCGCATAGTGTTGTGCATGGCGCATTTGAAGTGCGTTCTAGGCAGTGCGCGCTGCCCGTCAGTGTGCGCCCTGTCACGCCTCACAGTGCGGCCGATTCCCAAAAAGCTGGCCAAAAGTCGAAAAAAAAAGTTTCTAGATAGAGTTTTTTTGTCTTTGGGTTGGCTACAGTAATGCCTTGAGTAGTGAAAACCGTTCATTGCAACGTCCTGTACCCTAAGTATCCTCTGTATTTTCAGTCGCAACGTGGCCTTCGTTTGAGCATCGTATTACTGTCGATGAATAGTGAAAGTTGTACACATTTGAAAGATTTTGTAATGGAGTAAATTGAACAAAACCAAATGGAATTGTCTTCGGAAGGTTAGTAAAATACGAGAAATCTTTAGTACATATCAATACCTCGACATAAAATTTTCAGCTGCAGCAATACGTAGATACATTTTTTGCAATTTTTTTTATAAAATTTGAGTTTTCAAACTGTATAGTAATACAACGCCGTCATATGCTGCTTTAAAACCTATTAAAGGTTACTCAAAATAGTAATGGTTACTGAATAAAACAAGATTCAGCTGTTACCACTTGCTACCTTGGCTTTAATCAGCGACCCCAAAAACATATAAATTTACATGCATCTTGATTATGTTCTAGAATATACGCTATTTCACGTGAGGGGGTGGCCAATAGGGGTGGAAGGGGGTGGATTTTCAAAATTTTAAGATCAAATTCGTTATCAGCGACCCCGACAACCCCCGAGTAAGAAATTTTGAATCAATTACTTAATTTTTTTAGTTTTGGCCAGCTTTTCGGGAATCGGCCGCACAGTGCGCCTTCGCTATAAACGACATATTACAATTATTATTATTGGGCTACTACGCACTGCGACCAACAGATATACATACACCGCACGAGAAGAGTATAAGACCAAGACGATTATGATGGATTTGCGAAAGCAATAATAGACAAATATCCCAATATCGTTTGGTCGATTATACATATGTTTAAAACGGTATCTCATAACAGAAATTATTCCGCATTTTTTACTGTTTACTGTTTACTGTGTAATTATAAGACTATACGCACCCTGCTGCCGCAGAGAGAAAAGATGCTGCGTATAGAGCCACGCCGCGATCAGGCGCAACGCGAGCTATGTGGGATCACTACCGGGAGCTAAGAAAGAAAGAGAGGCGTATTATCAGAAAGAAAAAACGAGAGGCCGTAATGCGTGAGTGCGAGGAGCTTGAGATGCTGGCCAATAAGAACAAGAAAGTTCGGCGGCTTACAGAAGGTTTCAAAACCGGGGCGTTTTCCTGTAAGAACAAAGGAGGCGCTCTGGTGACTGACATCCAGAGCGTACTTAAATTATGGAGGGAACATTTCTGGAACTTTTTAGGATCCTCATACCCCAATCGTTGACGATGGAACTGTCATCTCGCTATCCGACCCAAAAGAGGTGATAACGCGGCTAAACAACAACAAAGCCGCGGGAGCCTGGCTTTAGACCTGGCTTTAGACCTGGAAAGTCCACCATCGACCAGATATTCGCAATACGCGAAGTTTTGGAAAAGTCCCGTTAAAGGAGAAACGACAAACGCCATCTTTTCGATGATTTGAAAGCTGGATTCGACCGCAGGAGAAGGAGTTACCTTTATGCCGCGATGTCTTTACTTGGTATCCCCGCAAAACAAATACAGCTATGCAAGATAACGTTGCTCAATACCATTCCTATTATCCCTTCAGTTTTTCTCCACACGTCGTTTAGGTTTATTCGCTAGTATCGCCTCAAAAATCGCAGTAAGTTTTACCTAGATCCACCTAGATTTTACCTAGATTACCTAGATCCACCAACTCCGCGATGCTTTAAGGGATAACGCCCCTCGAATGACTAGAAACAGAAAGTTTATTTAATATTTGTTGATTTTTGTTTTTGAATTTTTTTGAAGAGGTTAAAAAACAATCATTGTCAGGCGAAATTGAAGCTTATGAACTCTTACTGATCAAGATTCTTCCAATTTCTCTGACTCTAACGCCCTCAATAAATTTTAGTTAACGAGTTTTATCTCCTCATCTGGTTAAATATATTTACCCTACAGAACGTGGAATTTCCATTGGACTATATTCTCAGGCTAGTAAGAAGATGATTTAATCTACAATGCCCTGTTAGAGTTCCTGTGAAGAGTTCAAAATTATTCTTATTCAATTTCATACAATATTTACATCGATTGAGGTTAAAACTACCTAACCACTATGATACTATTTGCCATTTCTCTAGTTTCTGAATAGAAGAGGAGATGTTACACTTTTATAGGCGTATTTATTTGCCATTTTATTTGCAGTAATTCCTGTATGCCCTGGAACCTTTGGGATACGTATACGACTGTTTTGATTTGATTAAGATTTTTAGCTAATCGAGATATTTCAGTACCAGTTTTGAAAGAGTTGAGAGTCTTAGCTGCTGCCTGGCTATGCTTTTGTTGTTATAGTAGAACTTAAGGAGCAAGTGAGCTCATCTTTCAATTGCGTAGACTTTAGCTTAAAATATACTCGTATTTTTGCGTCATATTCTAATGGCCTGCCTCGCCATATATTCTATGTGTGCCTTCCATAGTGATTTTTGGTCATATGTTATACCGAAGAATTATGCTTTCCTTTACATTTTTGCATGAATTCTATCGGTGAAAATTGGTTTATGGTGTTTGAGTTTGTATGTGCCTGTGAATACTACGAATTTCGGTTTTCTTGGATTAATGTTCATCCCCAGCTTAGACTTAAGAAACAATAATTTGATAGCTTCAGTTTCGAGTCATACTGCGTATGTATAGAGCCTATTGAATTGCATTAATTTAAACTTTTTTGGGTTTCATTAAATTACAACCAACAGTATAAGCCTTTAGACCTTAAATTCGTATCCCAGTTGGGTTAAAGTATGTTGAGTTGCGGTTCTCTGTATTTATATATCTGTTATTTATTTTTACTTACAGTTAAATTTTACTTAGTAAAGGGCTCCATACAATCTGCCTCACTACGTTCAAGCAGATTAAAGTATTTCATTGAAGTACTACTTTACAAAAATATAAAACAGAAAAAAGATGAAAATTATAATCCTCTACGTTATGAGTAACTATAAATATTGTATTCTTCCTTTTGCCTGTACCGCCCACAATTTTTACCGCCCTTTAGCAACCTACTTTTAATTGATGGCAAGAAGTATCACAAAATGTAGTATGCGCCCTCATATGTACTTATATACATATCTACTGTAAACGTCTTTGGATGCTTTAGGAATGAGTACTTTAATACAATGGTCTGGCTAAAAGAGCTACCTCAACGTTCTAGGTTACGAAAAAATATAGAATTGCACAAAGAATCTGTAAGCAGACAGAAGATAGGAAACAGAAGAACAGGAAAATTCGTAATGAAAAGGAATTGCGGTAGAGCAACAAGCTTGCGTGTGTGTGTGTGAGCATTGTAGGTGTATACATATATAAATATACCACAACAATTGCATCATAGAGACGTGCAGCCAATAGAATATGATACAAATTGCTAAGTTCATGGTACTTAGCAGCAGAATTTATTTTAAAATATCTGCACAATTTTAGTAGCTATAAAAATGGTAAATCAGCAAACAATTGCAGTTTTTGTACGCATAAGCTTTATCGTAAGCGTTTATGTATGTCCATGAAAAAAAAAAAACAAATATAAATATTTCTGGGTTGTTAGCCACGAGCATACATTGGTACTAGGGATGCAAATACCGGAATTCCGTGGTTTCGAGATTAGTTGACATGTTTCCCAAAACAATGTTTGATATGTTTTTTCTTCAAATTAAATTACATAAAAGATTAAGAATCAAATTCTATTGAAAGAAAACCTATCTTCAAATCATTAAATTTTCCTTTTTGCACGGACGCTATGGGCAACCCATACTAGTATAGCGGCTCTCTCTTTAATAAAGCCATTTGAAACAAATTAAAACTTAATTTTGTTCCTTGTGCTAAGAAACTGATGGTCTTGAGCTAGTGCTATTCTTTTTTTGGTACTGTTTTGTATATTTATATGCTTAAATTAAACAAGATTCTGGTTTTGATTCTTATTGCAGCGCCTTTGATGTATCGCACTCGCTCTTCACCGTTCCAAAAACGATACTAATCTCTGTCAGTAATGATTGACAGAGCAACTATTGGGCTTAGAACTAGCAAAGGTAGGAAAACATTCATTGTGTGCATAAGCAAGATTTTTTTCTTGTAAATTTGATTTTGTTCATTTTATGGACTAGAGTAAAAAGTGTACAAGTTTTGCTTTTGTAACTCTATTTTTATTTCTCCGGGAACTTCAGGGATGCAAATACATTCTGTCAAAAAAGTACCGGGAATGGTTCGATAAAACGCAAACTAATCATAATCATCGAAATTTATTTCGTCGCCTTCAAAATAGGCTCAATTTGAAGCAATATACATATGCCAACGATTAATCCAGTGATCAAAGCACCTTTTAAATGCGTTTGAAGAGATCTTCTTCAGCTTCTGCATCGAATTCTCCTTCATGGTCTCTATCGACTCAAAGCGATAACCGCTGAGTAGCAATTTAAGTTTTGAGAAAAGGAAAAAGCCACAGGGCGCTAAGGCCGGTGAATACGGTGGTTGTTCACTGATATTTGTCGAGTTTTTGGTCAAAAAAGTGTTCACAATATGAGCCTTGTGAGACGTTGCGTTATCGTGGTGCAAGATCCATGAGGTTTCTTTCTACAAATTGGACCGTTTCCTATGTAAATTCTTTCTCAAACGTCTCATAATGTTCTTTATTTACCGTTATGATGCGCTGAAATTGGGTTATGGTTGGGTTCGAATTCCCTTGCTCGGGCATGCCTTCAGCGACCTTCTTCAGTTGAGTTTTTTGAAAGAAATTAAAATATTTTGGAATGAGTTGAGCAGCCACGTGTCTCATGCCCAATTGATGGTGTAAAATGTTGCGAATAGATTTGAGAGACACGCTAAGGTCCTGAACTACCTGCCCAACCTTAAATGATGGTTTTCCGGCACCATTTGATTGAATTTGTTGCCGTTTTCATCCATAGAAGACGTTGATGGGCGACCAGATCGGGGGGAATCTTCCATGACTTCCCGGCCTTCTGAAAAAACCTTATACCACTCGTAGCACCATGCTTTTGATAAAGCACACTCGCCATTGGCTTTATGCAACATTTTCAACGATTTGGCGCACGAAATACCGTTCAAAACACAAAATATGAGACAAATTCTTTGTTCGATATCTTATCCATAGTGAAAATCGCAGAGCGCACCTGCGGCTGACTGATATAATTAAATGCCAAAAACAAGCTAATTGACAGATCACGCTCCAACTCTGCGACTCTGTACAGGACAGTTGTACCAACAGTCCGGTTTTTAAATGAACAATTCCCGATATTTTTTTGATAGAAAGTACCTAGCCCAATCCAGCTTCATCTCAGGTTTCATCTCTATCTAATCCCCGTTTCCTGGTTTGGATGAGGTATTTTGATAGCGGCCGCTCCTCGGCAGGCATTGACAAACCTCCGAGTGAATTTCTGCGACGAAAAAGCTCCTCATAAAAACAATTGGCCGTTCGGAGTCGACTCAAATTGTGTGAACAATATCACGACCCACGGCACAAACACGTGGGCAAACACCTAACAGAATTGTACACGCCAATTATTTATTTATTTTACTTTACTTTAATAGGCACACGTCGTTAATAACTACAAAACAGGGAACAAGAGAAGATTTGATAATTTATTGGTTTTTAATAATTTGCATATAAAAATATAATTCATTCTCCTACAGAAAGCATTAAGTCATACTTTCAAGCTTTGTGCAAATTAAAAAAAAAGAGGTTGTCTGTAAAGTCGGTTTACTGACGATAGTTTAACGTGACAACGTTATAAGAAAATATTGATGGAATGGTTGCAATTTTCAAAACAAAATTTTAATTTTATTTGTTTGATAGATATTTTGTATGGATATAGAGGAGGAGGTAAATGGAATTGCAATGGAATAGGTCAAGTTACATTTACACAAACGTGAAAAATGACGAAACATTTATCAAATTCATGAAAGATATCTTCAATTTCGATTGTGCATCAGACGTTAATAAGTCAACAACACTAAGAGGCGCCATCATCGATTTGCCTTCTTCAAGACACTTTACACTCGAAACACTCCCTTTCATTTCCTACTTTTTCTATCATCGTGCTATTCTCAACAGAGAAATGGTTCATTACCATGCAGACAGGAAGAAGGCATATGCAAATACAAGTATGTGAATTTATATACAAATGCGCATATACATACATATATATGCTCACTCAAGTAGGACAGAGCCAGATGTCGAACGTTGGCGAACGCGGGGGCCGATTGTGCTCTTTGTCGTTCGTTCCGCGCTCTCGCTTGCAGTTCAAGCACATTAGCTTACATTTGCTTGCGTACGGAATAGATTCGTATATTTGATATGTCCATATGATTTGTATGCATCTTTACATATAGATTTGTTCTTTTTGAAAATTGCGCGAAATTGTATATGTATATGCATGTTTATATACATATATTAGTATACAAAATATCTTATAAGGTATATGGTAAATATTACCATACATTTTTTCCTTCATATATAATAAACAAATTAATAATAATAACATTAAGACAACAGGTATTATTAACAAACTTGGTTTTATTTTAAATTCTTCAAGTAAATCAAATTAATAATAATCAATGAGAAGGCATATGCAAATACAAATACGTGAATTTATATACATATGTACATTTGCGCATATACATACACATGCACGCTCACTTAAGTAGGAGAGAGCAAGATGTCGAACTTTGCCGTTCGTTTGCTTTGTTCGTTCCGCGCTTTCGCTTGCAGTTCATTCAAGGAAACGGCAATGAGCAAGGTAACGACAAATGAGCAAGGTAACGGCAATGAGCAAGGTAACTACATATGAGCAAGGTAACGACAAATGAGCAAGGTAACACTAATGAGCAAGGTAACGACACATTTTTTCGTGCGTGCAGCCGGCTAAATCGAATTATAAGACGTTATCACGTCAAAATACAATATAACATAGAGCAATCGTTAAAAATAACAAAAAAACAAAGAATCCAGAAAAAATAAATTAAATTTCTTAATAAACGTGGTTTACTTTTACAAAAATTCATTGGACTATGAAGCTGCATACACGAAATTTTTATAAAAATTTTGATTAAAATGTGTGAAATTTTGATGAAAAAGCCTTTTCTAAATTTGCATAATATTTCAAACTTGTATTTATAATAAATTTGTAGAGGAATGAACTATATTTTCTTAAAAAATATATTGAAATTAAAAAAAAAAAAAAAAAAAAAATTGTCAAAATTTTTTAATATAATATTATATGTCCAAGTGCCATATCTATACTTCTATACTAATATTATAAAGAGGAAAACTTTGTTTGTTTGTAATGAATAGGCTCAATAATTACTGGACCGATTTTAAAAATTCTTTCACCATTCGAAAGCTACATCATCCACGAGTAACATGGATTATATTTTATTTTGGAAATAGGGCTCGAGATATAGGTCAAAACGTGAACCCGGGTAACCTTCGGATGTGTATGTAGAATGTGGGTATCAAATGGAAGCTGTTGGTGAATGCTTTAGTCCAGAGTATTTCTCATGCCGCTCCGTGACTAGGGTCTCGAGATAGAGACCAAAACGTGGACCCTAGAATGTGTTTGTACAATATGGATATCAAATTGAAGCTGTTGGTGAATGCTTTAGTTCAGAGTATTTTTCATGCCGCTCCGTGACTGGGGTTAACTGTCTGTCTGGTGAAGCTTTGGGAACGGTAAAGGCCTTCCAAATGTCGGACGAAAATTATTCGAAGGCGTTGGCTAGTCTCAAAAAAGTTTACGACAATAAATGCTTAATATTTTTCGACACAATTTCCAAACTTTTTGAACTGCCAACTATCCCAAAGCCATCTGCGCTTTCATTGCGCACAATGATTGATACAGTGTCGGCTGTTTACGACTCGTTGCTGTCGTTAGGTGACGAGAAAAACATCAGAAACGCTATCATAATTCATCTGGTAATGTCAAAAGTTGACACCGTTACTCGGTCAAAGTAGGAGGAACAGTTGGATAATGATAAGCTGCCATTATGGCGTGAGTGTGAAATAAACGCTACCAACATTTATCTGCCGATGAAGCCTCAACGTCGAGGCTAAAGCCGTCAAGCAGTCACAGCATTCAGAAACCCCACCTTCATGCGGGAAGGACAAAAGCTGCCTTAGTGACTTGAAATATAAAACAGCCGGTGTGTCCGCACTGTAAATCAAATGATCATAAATTGTTTGCGAAAGGGGCACTCAGTTTAAAAGTGCAAAGCGGATCGGTGTCGTGTTTGCAACCGTTCGCATCACACGTTGCTGCACCAGTACCCTGTATCCTTTGCAACTGCACCACAACTTTCGACCTCGCATGCCATGCACACGACGAGTACGCCAGATCGGGTTATGTTGGCTACAGCCGTAGTCAACTTAAAAGGTAGCTCCGGAGAGTACCTTGCTGCACGAGCCTTGCTAGATTCTGGATCTCAGGTGAATTTCATGACAGAGGATTTGGCGCAGAAATTACGAATTCGTCGCGAAAGTACGACCTTAAATATTATCGGCATCGGAAATGCAACCAAAAAAGTAAGGACGAAATTAAATACGTTTGTAAAATCGCGGGTCAATAATTATGAGTTTTCGGCACAGTTTTGGATAATGCGATCTATTTCAGCCAGCCATCCAGATCGTAACGTAAATATTAATGGCTGGAAAATTCCTAAAAACATTAGCTTAGCGGATCCAGAATTTTATAAGGCTCAAAAGGTAGATCTTTCGTTAGGTGCTGAAACATTTTTCGAGCATTTAGCTGTAGGCCAGATCAAGGCCAGCCCCAATCACCCAACACTGCAAAACACACTTTTAGGCTGGGTTGTGTCAGGCAAATACGCCTCCAACCAACGTCCTCCTCCCACAGTCAGTAGCACATTATGCCATACTGAACAAGATATAGCAAATATAGATTCCATTGTCCAAAGGTTCTGGGCGATGGAATAAATACCTTCAGTTTCTAGTTCGACAAAATTCACACCTGAACAAATAGAGTGTGAAAAATTTTTCGTAAAAACTACTAAAGTTTTGCCTTCAGGAAGGCTTCAAGTAAGACTGCCTTTCAAAGATGACTGTAAGTTACTCGGTAATTCCTATGAAACCCCGTATCGGCGGTTACCAAAGCAAAAATCTTATTGCAAGAGCTTTGGCTGCAGAAACTAGATTGGGATGAGTCATTTCCATTTCACCTCGACACCAGCTGGGAATATTTCAAAGCCAATCTACTGCAGCTACCATCAATAAGCATTCCTCGGTTTGTACATACCGAGTCGAGTGCAAGCTGCCAGATTCATGGCTTTGCCGACGCCTCAATACGAGCGTATGGCTGCTGTATATACATACGTAGCCATTCGGCTGGTGGAACGAAATGTACGCTGCTTACTGCAAAGTCTAGAGTGGCTCCGCTGAAGACTAAATCCCTTCCGCGTCTAGAGCTCTCGGCAGCCCACTTGCTGGCCAAATTATGGTCACGAATAACGCCAATGTTGAGTCGGCCAATTGAAAATATAAACTTCTGGACAGACTCCGAAATTGTTTTGCATTGGATCAAAACTCATCCATCTGTACTACAGACCTTTGTTGCAAACAGAGTGTCCGAAATCCAAGAGTTGACGGATAAAGCTACTTGGCGACATGTGCCAACTAAGCAAAATCCCGCGGATCAAGTGTCTCGGGGTTGTAACGTGGACGAATTGAATAATTCTATCTGGTTTAGCGGTCCACAGTTCCTCCTAGAAGACCCTGCGTTATGGCCAACAAACACCCACTTCCAGCTCTCTCAAGCATTAGAGAAGAAACGGAACGCAACAGTTTTAGTTGTTCAAGCAAATGAATCGCATCCAATTATGGGACTCACCAAAAGAGTATCTTCTTATCAAAAACTGCTTCGTATTGTCGCTTACATATTAAGATGGATAAAACGCATTAGAAACCCATCTGCGACATTCACACAAATGCTGACGGCTGAGGTTATTAAATTAAGTTTCCTCAAAGTCATTCAGGTGGTTCAATATGTTGAATATGGTGAAGAAATTATGAAACTCACCAAAGCTACCACCCTACCCTCAAGTTTGCAAAAACTTAATCCGTTTTTGCACAACTACTCGGAATTGTCGCTGTCGTTTAATTTACTCCGAGTAGGAGGCCGCCTATTAAATGCGCCTCTCCCATATGATGCCAAGTTCCCCCTGCTCTTAAGCAAGAACTCGCACTTCGTTACCACATACTTACGGTACCTACATTTTCGAAATTACCTTGCTGGAGCAGAGGCATTGGTAGCGCTTCTCCGAGACCGCATTTGGCTGGTCAATGCTCGAGAAGCTTGTAGTCGTACCGTTCGAAACTGCACACACTGCTTTCATTATAAGCCGAAGCTGCAAACCCAAATAATGGGAAATTTGCCTGCCGATAGGCTTCGTGCACTACGACCCTTTCTAATATGTGTAGTATAGTAGATTTTTGTGGTCCCGTATATACTACATTGAAAATACGAGGTAGACCCCCAGTAAAAACATATATCGCAGTGTTCGTTTGTTTCACTTCAAAGGCAGTGCATTTAGAACTAGTAACAGACTTGTCTTCTAATTGTTTTATTTTCGCCTTAAAAAGGTTCATTGGACGCCGAGGAATGCCGCGGAAAATATACAGCGACAACGCCACCAACTTCGTCGGCGCCGATCGCAAGCTTCGCGAGCTGAGGGATGCTTTCGAGGCCCAACAAACGGAAGTACAGAAATACGCAACGGACGAAGGATTCACCTTCGCTTTTATACCACCCAGGGCACCGCACTTCGGCGGGTTATGGGAGGCGGCAGTGAAGTCCGCCAAACACCTTCTCGTGCGCGCAATCGGCAACGCGCTGCTCACCGCCGAAGAACTGCAGACGCTGCTCGTCGAGGTCGAGGCCGTACTCAACTCGCGACCCCTGGTACCACTGAGTCAGGACCCGAACGATGGAGAGGCCCTAACACCAGCGCACCTACTAGTTGGGTGCCCCTTTCGAGCGCTGCCACCAGCCCAAGTATCGATGGACCCAATGCGTTGCTGCGACAGATGGCAACTTGTCTGTTGTCTCAAGCAACAGTTTTGGCGACTGTGGTCCAGGAACTACCTGTTGGGTCTTCAACAGAGGAGCAAGTGGTTGCATCCGAAGCGCAACCTCGAGCTGAACGACCTCGTCCTAGTTCAGGAAGACAACACACCACCGCAGCAATGGGTGCTCGGCCACGTCGCCGCAATCGTAACAGGGCAAGACGGCAAGGTCCGCGTAGCAGACGTGGCAACCAAAGCGGGGTAATTAAACGCCCCGTTCACAAGCTCGCCGTACTGCCATCAGACGTTGAAGGACCATGAGCCTTTCAAGGTGGCCGGTGTTACGCCAAATGGCCTATAGTTTTAATTATTAATTTAAGTAATTATCCGAAATGAATTTTATAGTTTTAATTATTAATTTAAGTAATTATCCGAAATGAATTGTTATAAAATTGTTCAAAGTATATTCTGCCATAATAACACTATGTATATATGTATAAGTACATAGATAACATAACATAACATTAATTATATAAGGTCCGTTAGTTAAGTTTAGGCTAAGAAAACCTATATAAACATGAAGTAGAAAATAAAGAAGTCACTTGTGAATTTACAACGAACGCGCTCGCTGTTTATATTTCAGGCAATTGTTGTATTCGCGCTTCCCCCGAAATAACTAATCTTAAAAAGGCTTAAGGATTTTTCACATATATTTTCTGTTCTAAACCATATCTATTCTATTTTAGTGTGCCCAGCGAAGGGGGCCAGGTTTGCTATATTAGTTTATAATATAATACTTAACGCAGAATATACTGGAGAGTGATGTTACTCATACGCAACGTATAACTGGATAAGGCTTTTTTAATTTAAGTCACTCATACGACATGTGGGGTTGCAGTTTGATGCTTAAATGTAAGTTACGTGCGCCCACGAAGGCTGACTGGTGGTTGGCAAGGATTGTATTTTGGTTGCTTAGGTGATCTGTTGGTCATCTGCTCAGCTACTTGGCTGCTTACAAGCTTGCTTGACAAAGGTTTTGCAGAATCACCAAAAAAAAAGAAGAAAATACATTCACCAGCAACCCCGTGTTTTCCCCCACCGAAATAAGCAGGCTTACAAAATTAGAAGCCCTTACACAAAACAGGTGTGTTTTTTTGGAGAAGTAAAAGTTACTGAAAGCCAGCAAAATGAGCGAAAATGCAACTTTGAGTAGATTGAGTGCATGTGACAGCTGTGAAGAGGGAAGAAGAGGCAGAGTATATGCAACATAAATGACTATACACAAACCGTCAGCATACACGCTTACAACGCGTAAAAACGTGTTTCGATGGCAATATGTAGCAACAATGTAGCGAAGTAAGAATATTTGAGTGCAGTTGCTTAATTTGCTGCACAACACATTACATGCGAAATTGGAAACATAAAAGCCAACAACACTGTGAAAGCGGGAAGTTGGTGGAAGGACTGAAGAGTAACCCTTTTGGCTAGCTGTGGCATGGACTTGTGCTCGTAGCTGTTAGTTGTGGGAGATTGGCTTTTTGTTATAGGCAATGCGAATGAAATATTCAATGCATGTGTCCGACCAGATAAGGCAGTGTAAGAGCTGGAGCTACACATTTTCAAGGTTGAAATTCAGCTAAGCACACATACGCTTAAAGCTATATAATTAACCGGCATATGCAATTTAAAATTAAAATTAGAAAAAAACTGCAGTTGCCTAGAGGCAAAGCTGAAATTTGAAAAGAATTAAAAAATAAAATATTAAAATAAACTTACCTAAGCTATGTGGAAATATTACTATGAATAAAATATATAACGAGCTTAAAGCACTAAAAATCCACATGAAAACGCACACATACATATATATGTATATATGTATATATGTATATACGTTTGACAATAAGTAATAGCAGACGTATATATTCTAAAAATACCGCAGAGCCTGTGGCGCGTACAAATCCATAGTTTCCGTGGTTATTTTGCAACAAACTGGCGCCCAGCGGCGGCCCCTTGACACTGACATTGGCACAATGGCGCTACAGTGCCATATTGCTGGCCGGAATTCTGCACATATCTATACAAATATGGGGACAAGTAAGCACATACATATACGAAAAATTAATCATCTGCAGAGCAAAATGTTGGCAATGAGCCAGAAAAAGTATTGCTGCCATTTTTGCTGCAGCTGGTGGTGCTGCTGTTGCTACTCAGATTCAGCGTTACCATTGCCAACAATTGTGCTGCCAAATAATATTGGCAGTATCATACACACACACAATCACACACGCACACATACAGACGTACGCTGAAAATGCCCAATCTTATTAATGCTGACTGGCTGGTTTTCGGCTTTCCTAACTGGCATGGCCCAACATTGGCATCATTGCGAAATATTATATCCAACTCTCGATGAAAATAAGGTCGGCAATAAAGAAAATGCAAAGAACAAAAGCTGCAAAATTCATTAAAAAACCAAATGAAAAGTTTCGACATTGAAACACTGAAAATATAAAATAAATAAAAACTGTAAAACACACAAAAGTAGCGGGAGACTAGAAAAATGTGAGCAGTTACAAATAGAGCAAATAAGATGGTAGCATTTGTTAATTGAATGCCTGCAGCAATACAAATTTGAGCGAATGTATCTATATCGGATTGCAATGCTGTGTGGGCTTGTGCGTGACCACCATTCGGTACGTCCGGGTTCGAAGTCTACTAACAGCATGAAATGCTAAAAACTGTTAAATGAATGATGAGCGTTTCTCTTGTAGCGAAAAGTTACTCTTAAAAACCATCTGCCATCCGGAATCAGCATGAAATTGCGCATCCATCACTTTGAAGGAAAGTTTTAAATATTTTGTAGTAAGCTTGGATATATACGAATGTAACTGAAACACCGCATTAGTGTACGAGTATTTGAGTTCATAAACTTATTCTCGGTTAAATATGCCGGTATTCCCGGTTAGTAGGGGCCCTCACAACATTGTCTCGTAGTAAATCATGCAAGGAGATTATGCAGGAGTTGGAAGCAATTCAACACCTTTTTTGCACATGCCCAGCTCTGGCCAGAAGCAGGAACCGATTTTTAAAATCCTACTTCTTCTTCTTTTAGGCTATGTGCGATGCGGGTGCCAAGCCTAACCTAACGTGAGTATGCTAAGCTGTACCACTCTCGTAATTTTCGGGAAGTTTTTATATGCTGCTTCCAGTTCAAGGAAAACTTCGCCTAAGGTTTATAGAGAAATTCGCAAAAAAGAGATTCTACCTCCTTAATCAAAAGGTTCCCGGAACAACCGCCAGGTGACGCCCTAAATTAACAGATTTGAGTTCTGTCATTTTTGTTTTTAATCGATTTTTGATTTTTCATAGTTCCAAGAATGGATTTGCAACAACGAGTTTGTACTCAATTTTGCGTCAAAAATAAACTCAATGGTACGAAAACCTTAGAAATGTTGGGAAACTGTTTTGGTAATAGTACTATAAAAAAACAACCGTTTAAAGTAGTCATAGTCGCACAGTGCGAACGCGTTTACGTACTTTACCAGATGAAAGGAAGTAGTGGAAATATCGAAGATGCCTCTGATGCATATACTGAAAGCATTGAGCTTTCGCGAGCTAAATGAAGCGCTGGTATAAGTGCGTTGCAGTTGCTGAAGAGTGATTTAAAGGCGGTGATATCACTTTGGAGAAATAAACTTGTATTTTGAATTTTCGGAATATATTCCGCTGGTCTTAAGGCGTTGCATTTTTTTCATATACCTATAAATAATGGGTTTAAATATCTTTTACTACGAATCTTCGGTAGATTTACACCCTCCATACAGTTTTTTTTTAAACGAAGAAAATTTTGGTGAATTTAAAAAAAACCTTTCTAAACCTGTGGTTTTCGTAATGGAAGGAAAATTAATTTAAAAACTTTTTTTGGGTTTGAGTTTTTTGGGTAAAATTAAAAAAAAAATAAAAGAATACTGTCAGAGTCCTGTATTAAGAGTCCACATATTAAAAAAAATTAATTTAACGATTTGTGCCTTTATGGATTTAGAAAATTTTGAGCTCAAAAATACTTACATAGTATTACTAAACATGTGTCAATTTTCAAAATAATTGCCAAGTTTGTGCCAACTTTGCCAAATTGAGAAATTCTAACCCTTTCCAAGATGTCGTGATATCAAAGAAGAGCCAAAAACCTTCAGGAAAATATACTGTGATTGCCCTAATTAGTTATTTTCGAATGAAATAAGTGCTGAGACAGAATTGGAAATACGTTAGGTGTTCTGGTGCGTTGGCTTCATGGGTCAACATAAAAGGGATTAGGTGTTTTTCATCCATGTAGTGCTACAAAGAGGGTAACCAGGTCCTACGTATGTTAATGGATGAGACAGCAGCTACTTCAAAATAAGCCAGAATTGCGACCTAATAAACAATAGAAAAAGGTGCAAGTAATTAAAAAGCTTAGTAGTGAAAATGCAGAAAACCATCCTGTAAATCACTTTTGCTTAAATAAGTCTCAATTTCATGAAGAACGCGAATTATATTAGCTTTTACGCTCATCTTCGGCTTGTATGCATAGATAAGAGATTTCACGTAGTCTGAAGGAAAATAGTCGAACGGAGTTCGTTACCATGCGGGATGATGAAGCTCTCGAACTGTATATATTTGGTTGGGGAAAAAGAAATGTCGTATTTGTGTTCGAAATTTGACGCTTTATTTAACGTACTTAAAATTATTCGATTCAAGACAAATATGCCCCGTTTTGTTCGCAAACTTGTTGCCATTTAGAAGGCAATTTCATAATTCCCCCTTTATAAAACCCCCCTCCTTATTTGCAAAAAACTCAGACAAACAGTTTTCGCAAGCCTCTTTTGAGGCCAACTTGGTATCACCAAGGGCGTTTTGCATGGACCGAAAGAGATGATAGTCACTTGCTGCCAGGTCCGGACTATATGGTGGGTGCGAGAGAGCATCCCATCCGAGCTCCTGTAGCTTTTGGCGGGTCATCAAAGATGTGTGAGGACGTGCGTTGTCCTGGTGGAACACAACACCATTCCTATTGACCAATTCTGGCCGCTTCTGGTCAATCGCCTGCTTCAAACCGTCAAGTTGCTCACAGTAGAGGACCGAATTAAGGGTCTGGCCATAGTTGAGCAGCTCATTCCCTTCCAATCCCACCAAACACGCAGCAAAACCTTCCTGGCGGTAAGTCCGGGCTTGGCGATGGTTTGGGCCGGCTCGCCGCTACTCGACCACGATCTTTTTCGCTTGGCGTTGTCGTACGTGATCCACTTTTCATCGCCAGTCACCATCCGCTTCAAAAATGGGTCAAGTTCGTTCCGTTTTAGAAGAGAATCGCAAGCGTTGACTCGGTCCAAGAGATTTTTTTGCGTCAGCACGTGTGGCACCCAAACATCCAGCTTTTTTTGGAATCCAATCTTCTGGAAATGGTTCCAAGCGGTTTTGTGGTCTACCCCTAGTTCCTGACTAATCGAGCGAATGCTCACATGCCGGTTTCTTTGGATAATTTCAACGATTCTATCAGTCTCTACGACGATTGACCTACACCAGAACGAAATCGATCGAACCAACGCTGTGCTGTGCGAATCGTTACAGTATCAGGCCCGTAAACTTCACAAATTTTTGCCGCCGCCTTCGTTGCATTTTTACCTCTAAGGTAGTAAAAACGTAAAATATTACGAATTTCTTGCTTGGTGGACTCCATCTCTGACGCGCTATAACTTAAGACTGAAACGTACTATCACCACACTGTCAAAGAGACACTTGTAGTACAGATTGTCGTCTTCAAATCGCCGTTTAGTGTGACCCGATGCAATAAGTTCAACGCAAGATATGTTTAAATGTCGCGCTCAGTTGACAAAATACGACATTACCTTTTCCCCAACTCAATATAATAAGTTGAATATTTCACATGTAGTACCTATTATTATAAAGTTTTTGTGAGACTCTATCATTCCTCCTAGGTCCCAAAAAGTTAGTTATCATCATCCAATACCAGCCGCCATTGACAGTAGACACAGCTTTTTTGACACCCGTTGGCCCAAAATTTACACCAAATACTCTTACTGCATCTAATGGGTCTTTAGACAAATCTCTCCAAATCTAATGTTGTTGAGTCTCATAACTGAACAAGATTATTTGTTGATAGAATCCAATAGACGAAACAATGAATTTTGATATCAAATTTTAACAACTTAAAGTCAGTATTGAATCTTAAAGCATAATTAACGTATATAATGGTTAAACGTTCAGTCTAGAAAAATATTGTTAAAATTGTATTTTTGTCAAAATGGCGGTAGTGCACTGCCAAAGTTTGGAAGACCCTTTCAGATATTCTGTCTCTTTACCGGGACAAGTCGAGTATAAATTTAGGTATATGATACATTTCTAAGTTTTCTTTGGCTATTGCTCAAAAGTAAGTTCAGAGTGTATCACCTACAATTCATTACTCATATAAGCTTGTGATAAAATCTAAAGAGTTTCGAAAAATCAGAGCCTCTTTCGAAATTGTTCCTAATGAGTAGACCTTGATAAATTAACTAATAGAGAAGCCGAGACCAATGCAATTGATGCAATACAACTGTTAACAATGAAGTCCATGGCTTCTCCTCTCCACGGGCTATTACGAAAAAGCTTCGACATAATTGAAAGGGTTTCCTAAGATTGAATTTAACTTCAAGGCTACTTCTGAATCCCCATTTTACTGCAATCATCCGAACATATTTATACTTTTCTCTTGTGATATTGGGCGGGTATATGAAATTGCGCCAAATTCTTACTTCAGAACTCAATCCAAACGTCACTACAATCTTATTGAAAAAAAAATGATAGAATGTGCTACTATGAAGCCAGGTGTTGCAATCATAAACAAAATTGTGTTACATAAATAATGAGAATGTTTGCTTTTCCAATAAAGTCAAAAAACAAAAACAAAAAAAATTAAAAATGATTTTTGTTCTTTTTTTAATTTCCAGATTAAAATTTTATGTGCAACCATTTCTACTTATGTTACATAACTTATTCATCTGTTTGAATATTTGCCAATTAAATTATGCAATATTTATTATAATAACATATGAAAAAGTATTTCGTAATATTTACTCTTCTGAATAGTGAAATGAAACGGATTTGCTAATTGTTGTGCACATATACACTCGTACACACATAAAATACAAAACAAAGTCACATTGCTATAATTTTCACACAATAATTAATGCCTAAGGCTGAATAATTAAAAATTGCTCAACCACAAAAGAGGAGTGGAGAAGAACCGAAATGCTAAATTTGACTTCAATTAAAGCTCTATAGTTCATTTAATTAGGTAAATAATATATTATACTATAAGTACACATCTGCTAAATTGACTGAAAGATAGGCGCAGAATGTACATCAACTGTGTATCCCAGCTGAGTTTTTATGGTATATTGTGTGCTATTATTTATACCAGTCATTTTATCACATTTTGTTCCACGTGATTGGCTGAGTGGATGTGGCAGGTTAGTCAGTGTTACCAAGAGCACAAATATATTGGAGTGTTGAGGTGGTGTATGTAATTGCCAATACACATGCGAACATTGCATATAATTTAGTTAACGAGTTTTGATTATATTTCTGAGGGTTACTGAATTCAGAAAAAACAAATATCTAAATTTTTGCTGGAATGTTGGTATAACTGTCATCTATAGCGTCGCAGAGTTGGAGCGTGATCTGTCTATTAGCTTGTTTTTGGCATTTAGTTGTATCAGTCAGCCGCAGGTGCGCTCTGCGATTTTCACTATGGATAAAATATCGAACAAAGAATTTGTCTCAAATTTTGTGTTTTGAACGGGATTTCGTACGCCGAATCGTTGAAAATGTTGCATAAAGTCAATGGCGAGTATGCTTTATCAAAATCACGGTGCTACGAGTGGTATAAGGATTTTTCAGAAGGTTGGGAAGTCGTGGAAGATTCGCCCTGATCTGGTCGCCCATCAACGTATTCAACGGATGAAAAAGTCGACAAATTCAAGGAAATAGTGCTGGAGAAACATCATTTAAGTTTGGGACAGGTAATTTTTGACCTTAGTGTGTGCAATATTTTACACCATCAATGGGGCATGAGACGCGTGGCTGCTCGACTCATTCGAAGAGAGTGGAATTTCTTTCAAAAAATTAATGGGAAGAAGGTGGCTGAAGACATGCTTGATCAAGTGAATTCGAACCCAACCTTAACCCAATTCCAGCGCATCATAACAGGTGATGAGACGTAGGTATATGAGTTTGACATGCAAACAAGTCAACAGGCGATTGAAAGGCGCTATTCACATGCGCCGAAACACAAAGGATCACGTCAAAATCGGTCAAAAGTGAAAGTAATGTTACTCGTTTTCTTTGATTATCGTGATGTTGTGCACTCGGAATTCATTCCAAATGGTAAATAAAGAATATTATTTGGAAGTTATGCGACGTTCCAACTTGTGGAAAAAAACTCCTGGATCTTGCACCATGATAACGCACCGTCTCACAAGGCTCATATTGTGAACACTTTTTTGACCAAATCGACAAATATCATCGAACAACTACCATATACACCGGATTTAGCCAGTGTGACTTTTGCCTTTTCCCAAAACTTAAATTGCGACTTCGCGGATAAAGCTTTGAGTCGAAAGAGGCCATTAAGGAGAATTCGATGAAGAAAATGAAGAAGATCTCTTCAAACGCGTTTAAGAGGGGCTTTGAAGACTAGACTAATCGTTGGAGCCTATTTTGAAGGCGACGAAATAAGTTTTGATGATTATACAATTATTTTGCGTTTTATTGAACAAAAATACTTTTTGGACAGAAATTATTGTGGACCGTTAATGGACCGTATGGATTTCTTTTTGACGTGATAACGTCTTATAATTCGAAAAAATGTGTCGTTACCTTGCTCATTAGTGTTACCTTACTCATTTGTCGTTACCTTGCTCATTGCCGTTACCTTGCTCATTTGTCGTTACCTTGCTCATTGCCGTTACCTTGAATGAACTGCAAGCGAAAGCGCGGAACGAACGACAAAGCAAACAAAGCAAACGAACGGCAACGTTCGACATCTTGCTCTCTCCTACTTAAGTGAGCGTGCATGTGTATGTATATGCGCATATGTACATATATAAATTCACGTATTTGTATTTGCATGTGCCTTCTTATTGATTATTATTAATTTGATTTACTTGAAGAATTTAAAATAAAACCAAGTTTGTTAATAATACCTGTTGTTTTAATGTTATTATTATTTTTTAACGTGATAACGTCTTATAATTCTATGTAGCCGGCTGCACGCACCAAAAAATGCGTCGTTATCTTACTCATGCGTCGTTACTTTGCTTGAACAGCATGTTATGTTATGTTATGTTATGTTATGTTATGTTATGTTATGTTATGTTATGTTATGTTATGTTATGTTATGTTATGTTATGTTATGTTATGTTATGTTATGTTATGTTATGTTATGTTATGTTATGTTATGTTATGTTATGTTATGTTATGTTATGTTATGTTATGTTATGTTATGTTATGTTATGTTATGTTATGTTATGTTATGTTATGTTATGTTATGTTATGTTATGTTATGTTATATTATGTTATGTTATATTATGTTATATTATATTATATTATATTATGTTATATTATGTTATATTATGTTATATTATATTATATTATATTATATTATATTATATTATATTATGTTATATTATATTATGTTATATTATATTATATTATATTATATTATATTATATTATATTATATTATATTATATTATATTATATTATATTATATTATATTATATTATATTATATTATATTATATTATATTATATTATATTATATTATATTATATTATATTATATTATATTATATTATATTATATTATATTATATTATATTATATTATATTATATTATATTATATTATATTATATTATATTATATTATATTATATTATATTATATTATATTATATTATATTATATTATATTATATTATATTATGTTATGTTATGTTATGTTATGTTATGTTATGTTATGTTATGTTATGTTATGTTATGTTATGTTATGTTATGTTATGTTATGTTATGTTATGTTATGTTATGTTATGTTATGTTATGTTATGTTATGTTATGTTATGTTATGTTATGTTATGTTATGTTATGTTATGTTATGTTATGTTATGTTATGTTATGTTATGTTATGTTATGTTATGTTATGTTATGTTATGTTATGTTATGTTATGTTATGTTATGTTATGTTATGTTATGTTATGTTATGTTATGTTATGTTATGTTATGTTATATGTTATGTTATGTTATGTTATGTTATGTTATGTTATGTTATGTTATGTTATGTTATGTTATGTTATGTTATGTTATGTTATGTTATGTTATGTTATGTTATGTTATGTTATGTTATGTTATGTTATGTTTTGTTAAAGTATATTATGTTATGTTAATGTTAACTCATTCTCTATATCCATACAAAATATCTATCAAAGAAAAATATCTATCCCCAAATTAGGGGACATCAGAATTGTTTCCTTCGGCAAAGTTTCTTATTTTGATCCCTAGAATATGATTTTCACAGAGCAATAGGCGATTTTTGGTTTTGGTTTGTTACTAAAGAAAATATTTTCACTTTTCATTTGTTTATTATCTAGAAGGAGAGCTTCATAAACAATATTGAGGCAATGTTTTGATTATTCTTTATTGCGAAATAATGAATATCTAAATTTATGGATTAATCCCTAAAATCGCGAAAGTGGAATTTCGTACTTAATTTAATGAATTTTTTAACTTAATTTATTGTAAAATAATGAATGTCTAAATTTCGGGACTAATTCCGAAAATGTAAAAATAGAAAAATACATCCCTAGTCAAAAATTATTGGATAAGCGAACTATGGCTGCTGGTTAAATGATTTCGCATAATTTTGTCACAGGCGATTGGTTGTTATTTTGCATGAAATCAAACACTTTTCTCTTGGATAATCCATTCTGTAGGCGGCCTGATATTTCATTGTCACCAAGCGCCGGTAAATTTACCAACGGGCCAAATAATCAGGACCATATGTTTTCTGAATCAACTAGGAAGTTTTCAAAGGCTTAATCGCCGCTCTTTGTTTAACACTACAAGCCCCATCATACATATTTTAAGTGACGTGTAATAATCAAATCCAAATATTTTCATATTTTATTTTGAATATATACTAGTTTTTACAATAATTACTTAAAGTGACTGGCTGATTGTGCGTGCGAAAGAAATTGCGTTTTTTCTTCGGAGTATAGATCAGAGATAGAATTAGAAAAGATAATAAATGAGATGGCGAAATAACCAAAGCTATTTACATCCAAACATTTCACAAAATGACAATACATATCTTTCATAAGCGCGCACATAGTTTACCAGAAGTTTCTCTTTCAACTTTGAAGTGCGCATCTTAACGTTTCTCTATGGGCTATGGAGTTCTCAAACGGCAAACACTTTTTTAAGAAACGTGGAGTTCCTCTACTAGAAAAAACTTTGACTAGTTATTGATGCTTCATACCCACAGTGAGTTTCTTGCCCAATTCAATCGAATAGTAGCCACACACAACCCACTTTGCCACGCACACACCCCCTACGATGGAATAGTTTACCGAATTAAAAGAATTTCCAAAAGGTTGCGTCATATTATTTATAATTGGCGCTGGCACCCTTTCTTGAGAGTTTGTCGAGCTCCTCTTTTTATATACGGTGTGCGCCTTCATGATTATCCACAAATGGAAAGGGTTTCAATTTACGATGTCTCCGAACAGAAGAGGGTGTTTTATGAGGAGCTTTTTTCATGGCAGTGTACATTGAATTGTATATAGCTACTGACGGTCATCCGTCCTACAAAATGTAAGGTTTTGCGAGCGTATAAGTGATTTCTTAAGAGCTGTTTCAATAAAAGCGGTTCTGAGCGTACATACAGTGGGCGTCAAAATAAAGTGTACACCATATATTGAAAAGTTTTGACTGTTATTTATTTATTTATTTTGTAATTTCGATTATTTTTTTTTACAAAAATATATGTAACTCTACAACAAATACCAAATAAAGCAATGTTTCGGACTTTGTATAAAATATGTAAAATTTCGGCAAAATTTTAAACACAGAATTTTTGAAAAAAATTTGGCGAATGCAGTTTCCTAGATCATTGAATTTTTGTATAATAAAGTGCAAGTTTTAAGTGGACCAAAAATCACACTGTTATTTAAGAAGTTTTTCGGACTCAGTCTTGTGCATTTGCTCCTTTTAACACCCAACAGAAAATATTGTCAAAATCAATGCGATTTACGAATCACTTGAAGCTTGCACTTTACTATACCCAATTTCAATGATCTATAAAATTGGGCGGCCGCCGTAGCCGAATGGGTTGCTGCGAGACTACCATTCGCGATTCAGAGAGACCATAGGTTCGAATCTCGGTGAAACGCCAAAATGAAGAAAACAATTTTTGTAATAGCGGTCGCCCCTCGGAGGTCGATGGCAAACCTCCGAGTGTATTTTTGCGATGAAAAAGTTCCTCATAAAAAATATCTGCTGTTCGGAGTCGGCTTGAAACTGTAGGCCCCTCTATTTGTGGAACAACACCAAGAAGCACGCCACAAATATGAGGAGGAGCTCGGCCAAACACCCAAAAAAGGGTGTACGCACCAATTATATATATATGTAACTCCGTACCTCAAATTTTTTTTTTAAATTCTGAGTAAAAAGTTTCAAGTTCTGATGGAAATTGGTCGAACCTTTGAACTTTATTTCTATAAAAAATAATTCAAATTACAAAAAACTAAATAAGTATAAGAAATTAAACAAATTATCTAAAAGAGTTGATTGTATAAATTTAACGAAAATAGTATTAATATTCCTCTTTTATGGCACAGCATTTCACTCGATTTCCGTAGGCTATTAAGTTGAATAAACGCTTATCAACACAAACCTCTACTACCTTACTGCTTACGTATGTATATATTAAATTTCGGTCGCTTAAAAGCTCCAAATGATGATTACAAAATTTTGTTCGCACTTTCTCAGAAAATAAAATTTAATGAGCTATACCTTTGAAATGCTTTTGTTAACATTCTGAAAACGGGCAGTTACTTACTTTTCTTTACCTTTACGATAAGTTAATCAATACTAATGCAACTCACTTTCGTTAATGAGGAGCTTATAGCATTCGAAAACCACAAAAAAGTAAAAAGTAGTCCCTTGTTCTGAGTAATCGCTTTGCTGTTAAAAAGTTCAATAACCAAAACTGTCCACAACAGTAGAAAGGAAAATCAAAAATAATTGCCAAACCGATAATAAAAGTAAAACCTTTACAGTTATCAGCTTTTATGGTGAGTTCATGAAAATGAAACAAGTGGCTCGTGCCAAGGGAGGGGCAAGCAAAAAGCGGTGACAGGTTCAAGACATATTTTGCGGTTAGACTAAAACAACAACACACACAGCCAGCGATTGGTCCAGTTGAGACGCGAGGAAACGGTACTCCTGGCGCGTCATGTCAGCTACACCGCTTGGCGTATTCAGCTGACCACAAGCGAAACGAAAAGCAATTTAAATTTTTTTACTCAACAAAGTGAAAAGTTTAGTACTGACAGGAAGGGATGGGTGAAGTGGCTGAAAGCGATCTAACTTAAATTCAAATTAAGTATACTTAAATAAAATAGCGTTGCGTGGGTAAGTAGAGAAAAATTCAAAGAAGGATCAGGTTCGCTGAGTGAAGTTTGAGTACGGACGACTTAAGGTTTTGCTATTAAGTTGGCTAGTTGACTGGTTGGTTCGTTGATTCAGTTGCAGCCAAGCAAAACCGCAAGCATTTGCGCGTATTTCTAAATTAAATTCGTCAGTCAACTGCGAGTGGAAAGAGATTGGACTCCTGCACAATGAAAGTTTTTAAAATCTGACACAAAAATGTCAAGCAAAAGCCCATAAAGAAAGCACAAAATTATTATCCCTTAAATGAAGAAGAAGAATACGCAAGAGAACAGCAGAGAAAAGAAATTGGCTGTCTTCAAACCATTGCCGCCTTGCCCATTTGACTGGTTATTCAGCTTAAGGCTCGTGTTTCGGTTTTGAAGTATTTAAATTTCTTTTTGCATTTTAACAAAGTTGTGGCCACAAAACAAACTGGGTGAGTAAGTGCATTTCTTCTTAGGAGGGGAGTTACTTGCTGAAAGTAAGTAAAGTAAGTAAGCGGAGCCTTTTAATGCCTCAATGCTTGACATAAAGTTGAGCCTGTACATTTTTTAACAAAGGTAATTTAATAAAATATAATTGAATTTAACTTTTTGATGAATATTGGTTGAAGTGCAGGCGATTGAATACAGGAAAAAATAGAAGTTTGATCTGCATGCAACTGAGAAAAAATATATTATAATATATAGAAACATTTTTGAAGCTTAAGTTTTAGAGTCTAGAAGGCTAAGCCAATTAACTCTTAAATAACTCCGAATAGCATAAAAAATTTAAAACACAAGACGCTTATTTTTAAGGGGAGTGAAGTGTAAAAAATCAGAAATCAGAAAAACAATGATAAGAGTCCAATCGATTTTTTAGCCGTTTAAAACTTGCATTCGTTTTACACTAAATTTTCATGCACCCGAAAACTCTCTCTGGATTCAGCTCAAGAGTTAGAGGAAACTTTGTTGAATTGAAATTAGTGTTTACTTCGAAGGATTGATTTATATAGCTTTAGTCCAAAATTAAAACTATTAAAAAATTAAAAAAAATTCAATTCAAAAAATAAAGCGCAAACATCATGTACTAAGTTATGCTCGTCAAAAAAAAGCTCTTAGCGCATTTTTAATTTAATTTCAGCTACAAACTATTGTATTTAGATCAAAACTTGATATGTTGCCAATTTTAGTGGTAATTTTATATTTTCATGATTTAATCTACAGTTTTTTTATATGAAAGAAAGCACCCAACACCGTCTTGTATACTTCCAAGAAGAATACACGGAAGGATTAACGCTTAATTCCATTTCCGCCTCTAACCATGCAGCAAGTCGCGTTTTTGTTATTACTGCATTGGCCGAGCAGTTCATCCGCAAAGGGCATCAAAAACACCTTCCGAATTAGAGCGTCTCTTCCCCAGAGCTTCAATAAATTTATAAAAATATGTTTAGCCCTTCCACATGGATGTACGCTAACAAACCATATGAGCTATCAAGCGCCACTAAATAAACATTTAAACGAGCTCACCCAGAAGCTCAGGTAACATACCCTGATTACTCGGTTCCCCTACTCACTCTAACCTAAACCACTAGAATTTTGTAAAAAGAAAAGTTTCAAAAATATTAAGTAAATAAAAATTCGATAAGCGCGCACACAGTTACACATCTTTACAGCCCTAAAAAGTTTGCAATCAAGTTGCAATCAAAAGAAAATAAAATTTACATACATTGTGTATAGGCGAGGGAAGGCCGATAATACCGTGCGGCAAATAAGTTTTTTGGAAAAGTTTCATATGGTCACGAATCCACAGATTTTATGTAGTATTGCTGCATTCTCAGTTTCTCATTTTGTCATCAATTAAATTTTTTAAAGAACGTTAAAGTTTCAAAGGACAAAATTAAAAAATATTGAAAGAGGATTTATTTGGCTAATAAAAATTTTATTTGAGTGTAGCTATGATTTGTGATCCCGTTACTGATAACATTAACTGCATTATTAGCTAGTACAAGCAACAAGACCAGCCAACGGGAGGTAAGTTTAAGTTGCTTGTTAACAACGGAAATATTAGGTTTGGGAATAAGTTCGTAGCGTTTTTCCGAAGACCTTTATTTAAACAAAAAACAATAATTATATCAATAAGTTATTCAATTACATATTGGCCGTTGCTATTTGCAATCTCTTTCCACCTCTCGGCCGTTCCGCTTAAAATCTCTTGGTTTGGTGCTAAAAAAGTTGTTGCGCCTGTTTTTAAGGACCTCTTTGTTATCGAAGGTAGCGCACTTCACCGGTCGGTGAAAGGTCCGGAGAATATGGCGGGTGCTCAAGAACCTCCCCTTCTAGCTTTTGGAGTACAGCTTTGACAACTTGTGCAACATGAGGCCTGACGTTGCCGTGGAGGAGTGTGGTTTGACCATGTCGATCAGGTCTTTTAAGTTGAATAGCCTCATTCACGCGGTGTGACTGGGCAATGTAGAGCTCCTTGTTGACCGTGGCATTATTTTCGAGCATTTCCCAGTGTACCATAGTCTCCCAGTCAAACCAAACACACATCTTTGGATGAAGATCCAGCTTGACTCTCGGCTTTGGTGTATCTTCTGGAGCTACCCACTCCTTTCTTTGCTTCATATTGATGTATAGGCATTATTTCTAGTCTCCCATTCCATACAAAAAGCGCTGTTTATGCCCGCACGTTGTTCGATGGCGGGCGAGATGCTGAGGAGCAATTTGAAGGTGACTTTCTTTGTATTTTTCGTTGAGCTCGTGAGGCACCCAGGCTTTGCAATAAATTCAGCCCATTGAATGAAGATGATTGAGAATCGTTTTATGATCGCAGTTCATTTCTTCCGCCAGTTCACGATTGATTTGGCTAGCGATGTAAAGCAGAGAAGAGCAGATGTCAAAAATGTTGATTTTTGCCTCTTGGTTATTCCATTTGTACGCCTCAAAACTAATAAAAATTAAATAACTCAAAAACATTATACAATTAGTTTTGCAGTACAGAAAGAGCTCTATCGAATGAATACTTACCCTTTGCCAAAAAGCAAGCAAATCGTTGTAAATAAAATAAAGGAAAATATAAAAACGCTATGAACTTATTCCCCGAACCAATTCATCGAATTTTTTTTTAAATAAATGTGATCGGTGCTAGAAGCTTACGCAAATCTATTTACAATGCTGAAAAATGGGAAGACGACTTGTACCCAGGTCACTCAGTGACGGTACTGATTGAAGAAATATCCAAATAATTAAAAATTACCGTTGAAATACGGAAGGGTAAAGTTTTTGCATATGTTAGAGGAATTATTTATCAGAAAGACCGAATTCGATATATTTTACGAGAATATTTGCAACTGAAAAAAAATTGGCACCCATTGGGTGTCAGGAATCTCATATCCCTTGACAAGCAGTGGCAGTTGAAGAGTTTTAAAGATGGTTTGGAGTTCTATTAGATTGATTTGGAAGGAATTCTCAAACGAATTTTGACGATTCATGAACGTTAGATTTCTCAGTATGATCCGCAGAAACAAAAAGCAACGACGCAGTGGACAAAAAGGGAAGAAATTCCATGAAAATATTCAAAGTGAAAAAGTATAGTAGATTATGATCAATGTGAAGAGAATTTAGAAGGTGTAACGGTCATCAGATCGTTAACCAGATCTCAGCAATTTTGAAGCAATCAGCTGATTTGCCGACTTTACTGGGGTTGCGACAGCAATTTGTTTACGACAAAATTGAGATTCTGTTGGTGATATATGAAAAAAATCAGCGCAGCCTAATACTTGTTACTTCGTTGCCGTCTGAATAATGACTGATTAGAAGAACGTAAGAATACGTGTGAAATAAGCTGACACAGTTCTGCTGACGAGTCCCTTATGATGTGCCAGCCGAAGTTATTCTTACAACTTTGCCTCGAATGGCCAAATCTTGTAATCTGACATCCTTGGACCGTTTTCTGGTATAAGGGTGACATTTTATTAATTGACTATTTATCCGGGTTAGTATTACGCTTATTTACTGTACCAGGCAAGTGAGGCAGAGAGAAAAGACGTGACAAGTCGAAATTGGGGGTGCTGTTTTTGCTAAAAATGAGCTCATTCACACTGCGGGAGTTACGAGGGATGTCCTAAAAACTACGGGACTTATAGAAATTTACCAACAGTGCTATAGTCTGAACTTGTGACCATCCAGTGGCTTGTGTCTTTTTATCTCAAATTACAATAAAAAAGAAAGAGTTCCAGGACAAACTTTTTCGGATGGCAGCGAGACGAAGGTAATTTCGGTACAACTGTGGGAAACCCGGAAAATTAAAAAAAAACGTTTTTATTCATTAACTACCTGAGATCGCATACCTATCAACCGCTCCTCGTACGCGCATACAATGTACGGAAAAATCGTAAAATAAAAGCATTGGCCGATGTGTCAACCCAAACAAAAATGGCAACAATAACTTTAATAAAAGTAATAAAAACTTTTTACAGCAACTAAGTATCTACTAAATGTTAGACCAGACAAAATAAAAGAAACAACCACTTTCGAACAACTTTTTTGAAGCAAAGGGATGAAAATAATTTTACAAAGGTCAAAGCAGTAAAAGGGAAATGATATGGGATTAGGTTTTCGGGAAGATAGGCTGAGTTTGGTATTTATTCAAATGTGTTTAAAAGTTGTGGCTGAGCAATGGTTGAGGGTTGGTTGTTGGTGGCAAGGGAAAATGTAGCGTTATTTATATTTAGTCCGTTTAACTTAACACATATCTACATATGTACATAAAGTTAGGTATATATGAGTATTCATGTAAGCACATTCAAATGAGAGCATCGGAAAAACGCGTCATTCTGAAATTAGTGATAATAGTTGGTGACCGAGGTATTAGCAGCAACAAACACAGCGGTATCATTCGTGGAAATTCATACCCCTAATTCAAGTGAAACATTAAGATACAAAGTCACGCATACAGCGTTACATATAAAATCAAAGGCAAAGCTTTTCCGCCAGCGAAGGGAATGACATTTGTGGCGCTGATAGAATTAAATGAAAGAAAATTTAGCGCACATGAGGGTATATCAAGGTCGGCGCATGGGAACGTTTGAAGGAGAGACAAAATTAGCCGAATGTGAATGTCTATCCCGAAAGGAACAAACAAATTTCAAACGTATTTGAACTAAATCAACAACATGCCAACTGAATTCCCAACGAAGTGGACTTTAAGCAATACATGCGCTTGTGTGTATGAGTGTATGTTTGGTGGGTATAGGAAATTTTTGTAAGCTTGAGGTAAATGAAAGCGGAAGCTAAAAAGGAAGTAATAAAAGTTATAAGGATAATAAATAAATGACAATCATCTAAATATATATACACAAACTCGTAGATATGCGATTGCTAAAATACGGTTTGTACTAAACCTATGCGACATTATTTTATTGTCTGCTACAGTTATAAAGTTTGGATTGGATTCCCTCAAGACTTTCACTCTCAAGATTGTGGTGTTCGTTATATGGAGAAAAGGAACAAAACCGCCGCAAGAAAAAGAAAAAATCAACCAAAGGGCTTGAAATTGAATGCGATATTTGAGCCACTTAAAAGTTGCACTTTATTATATTATTATACTTAAATTCAATGGGCTGTAAAACTGCATACCCGAAAATACTCTAAAGATGCTGGTAAACTAGTGTGACATTTATGGGGGGATTCCCATATCAAACGCCAAAAAATACGGGTTTTTTAAGAATTTTTATTGGTAAAACTATCAGTTGAATCTTTTGAAAAATTTACAGCCATATTTATTATGCATTATAGAAAAACAATTTCAGTTTTTGGTCTATTTTCTGGAAAATTGTGGCTTTGACAACGCTCTACGTGAAATTTCTATGAAAATTCCTGGTCGCTGGTCGCAACGATAATTCCACTCCAGGTTATCTGAAAGGTAAAATTCAAATGGCATTTTACTCCTTATGAATATAGTTTCAGTATGAGCTATTGAAAACATTTTTTTTTTGAAAATTAATATAACTGCCATGGTTGAAAGACAAAGTTTGTTTTTTCGCACATTTTTCCTCGGATTTTTATTAAACAAAAAAAAAAGTATATATTTAAGACTCACAGCATTTTCGTGTTAATCAGCTATTCCAGGGTCATATAGTACTCCCTCTTCCTCTTCAAAAAATTGATTTTGTACCATTTGCTGACCCCGACGTAAAATTCGAACTTCTTTCGGCTATTGCTAGAACGCTTTCTCAGTATTATGGAGCGCGCCGAGTTCATTGATCACGCATAACTTCGTCAATTTAACGAATTTTGTCATGAAATTTTGCACTGAATCGGTAAAAAAAATCGTTTTTTTTAAGCTGGGGAATGGGAATCCCCCCTTATATGAAAATTTGCTTGTTTTTTTAATTTGGACAAAGCTTAAAACTTCGTTTTATATAGTTTTTGTAGGAGAACGAACTAAATTTTCAGAAAAGCATTATTACAATTAAATAAAAAACAAATAAATTGTCGAAACTGTAAATAAAGCTTAGGGTTGTAGTTACTTAACGCAGTATACTAAAGTACGATTTAGTGGCTATTCAACTATTTGTAACTATTTTAATATGTTTGATAAATATTTAATTTTTTTGTCAATTTGATAGAGCAGTTTTTACTATTAGGAGCCAAAAAAATTGCCTTTGCTTTTTTTAAACTGTTGTACTCTCACCAAGGGAATGTTTGGCATTTTCTATTCAGCTATTTTCTGTTCGTTCGCCAAAATAGTTGTGTGGAAAAGGAAAAAACGGAAGCGAATAGTTGTGTATCAATATATTTAGTATATTTATTTTGTATACTTGAGGCAATGCTGGATTTTACCTTTTTATTGTAATATGAAATATTTTTAAAAGCCATGTGGTAATATTATTGTAATGTCGACGTAGCAAATGGACTGAAAAGTTTGGGCCTAACACATAGATGGCACTAGGTTTCTTATATTCACCCCTTTATCAGTTAGTACTAACTTTAAAAAGACAGCTGTTAAAATTTCATGAAATTCTATTCCTTCGTTTGTGAGTTTTTGTGCTAAGAGTGGTGCTACTTTTGTTATTTTGCAAAAAGCTGATCAAAAAGAATTTCGTGTCTTAATTTTACACTGCTTCTTGATGGGAAACAATACCGTTAAAGCAAAGCAATGACTTGAGAAGTGTTGCATGGACTTCGTTTCATCAGAAACAACAAAAAAACGTGGTCGTAGAGACATCGATGGTGCACAACGTAGTGCTCGTCCAAATGAGACAGTAATACAAGAAAACATCAGAAAAATCCACAAAATCGTTTTAAATGATCAAAAAGCGAAAGTGCATGAGTTAGCTGACATCGTAAAGATATCAAAAGAACATGTTGGGTTTATATTGCGTGAGCATTTGACTATGGGAAAGCTCTGCTCAAAAAAAACGTGGCACCCGTTTGCTCATTGCACCGAGACCACACCGTGTCACAAGTCAATCAAAACAATGGCAAAATTACATGAACTGAACTTCGAATTGCTTCCACATCCATCGCATTCACCAGATTAGCCTCTTAGCGACCACTGACTGTTCGCAGACCTAAAAAATGCTCGCTAGTAAGAAGTTTCGCTCGAATGAAGAGGTTATCGCTGCAATTGAGGTCTATTTTTAGGCAAAAGATAAATCGTTCTACAAAAGTGGTATTGAAATGTTAAACCGGCGCTGGAATGATTGCGTTGTTCGTGATGGAAATTCCGTTGATGAATAAATCTAATTTTGATCAAAAAAAGAAAAAAACAACGTCTTTCCTTTGGCAGGCTCGGGATTTTGCAGCTCATGGTCTCGAAATTTTTTTCGAAAGAAAGAAATAAAGTACTATAAGTTACATATGATAAATATATACGAGGGGCATTTGAAAAGTGTGCACAACCAAAAACTTCTTAATAATTTGAGGTAAACCTTTTTTATTTTTCGACATATTCTCCTTTCTGGCTCATACACCTCGTCCAACGCTGTTCTAGTTTGTTGATCCCTTTACTAATAATAGGATTTCTCTAAGTCTGAAAAATATCCATTCGTTTCTGCAATCCTCTTCTCGTTTGAATAAAAACTTTTTTACGCCAGTCAAGAAGAACAAATAGTAGTCCGAGGAATCCAAGTCTGGATAATAGGCGGGATGTTAAACGAGTTAAAATGATTCATTTTCCATTAATTTTGCACCCAAAACTTTTGACTCGGGAGCTGGTGCGTTGTCATGTTGGAAAAGGAAAATCACTCGACTTCCTCGATACAAACGAATGCCAAACATGAATAAGTAAACCAATTTGGCTGAAACTGGGTATGTGTTCCTTCAAGAGATGCTATTAACTCAACATAACCTCTGTATGGGCCAAAAATGTCAATCATATTTTAGATCAACGAATTTGGAAACATGCCATACAATGCATCCAAATAACGGCACACATGGAGGTGACAACATTTTAAAAACCAGCATAAAACATCTTGAAAAAGGTAGACACTTTACAGATGAATTTCAAGCAGTAACCATTTCGATTAATTGTGGTAAAAATTTATCACTTACAGCATTCTATAGCCCCCAGGAAAAAAAACACATGTGATTAATACGTGCAGTTAATAAATAATCATAAAAATTGACTGATAATGGGCAGAGATTTTAACGCCAGGCATATCCAGGGCGTCGCGAATTATCACAACAAAAGGCAAGGAATTAACACCATCCAGGTCTCTACCGGATAGAAGTTGTTTAAATAGAATACAAAAAGATGAAGGATTTTAAAATCAGCTCTCTTAGTGAGTATCTAAAGAGCTAACAAATGAATCTAATTCCTTCTCTGATTACCTTGAAAATATCTTCGAGGCGTACGACGTTCAAAAGCTGCGGAAATGGCATCATGTTATCACAACGACCACGACGAAAATTTTCTAGTAACAGATTCTTAAGTATGATATATGATGAAATAAAAAAAATAAAACCCAAAAAGTTACAAAATACACTCGGACGTTTGTCATTGCCTGCTGAGGGACGGCTGCTATTAGAAAACGCTTTTGAACCTACGAACACCCGAATGGTAGTTTGGCAATTAAATTGAAACACAGCCCTTTATATTGGAAAACTACAGAGGTGATCATGCTCAGCAAGCCAGGAAAACCAGCCTACGTTGCATCATCATATCGGCCTATATCACTCCTACCCATTTTATCTTAACACCTTAGAAAAATTACTTGCCAAACGCCTTAACAAAGTTATTGGGCAGAGAAATCTCATACCAGCGCACCAATTTGGCTTTCGCCCAAAACATTCGAAAATCGACCAAGTACACAGGCTAACTCAAGTTAAAGCAAATGTCTTCGAAACGAAAGAAGTGCGCTTTGCTCTCTTCTTAGATGTATCCAAGGCTTTCGATAAGCTATATCACGGTGACGTTCTCATCAATATAAAAGAGCTATTACTAACTCAACATTACAATATTTTAAAATCCTTTTTAACCGATCGTTTCTTTCGAATTAAAAACGATGACAAGCACTCTGACCTGAAAGGAATTAAAGATGGTAGCGTTTTTGATAGCATACTTTACTTAATTTTTACATGCGATTTGTCTACCAATCAGAACTGCGTCACAGCAACGTTTGCGGACGACACCAAGATAGCGGTGAGAATACACAGATTGAGTCAATTGCAAATCTGAAAAGAAAATAATACTCGCGTGTGTCTGAATTCAATGCCACAAGGCGAGAATGTTTGCTATAATTTTCATAAGAATTCTATGAACAGCCTTTTTTGTGTAAATGCCCAAAGCTGGAATTTAATTTTTTGATCATTATTGTATCTGCACACACCTGCATATATGTTTGTGTCTAGTGCTTATCACTCGCTTTTACTATGTCTGCTTAGGCGTAATGATATATTGAGAATTATGATATTTGCAGAAATTAAAGAAAAAATAATAAAAATACTTTCTGGACACGTGCGAAGATAACAATTTTGCTTTGCTAAGCCGCCATTATCGCTACCAGCTACATTTCACTGCTTCTTGCTTATTCTCACTCATTACAACTGTTATTGCTGTCGTTGTTGTTGTCTTGAAATATGTGAAAATGTATTTTGTAAGACATTAAGTGGCAAATAAAATTTCCAAACGCCTTAAGTGCCAACCAAAGGAAGTCATGAAAAAAGAGGATAGCTGCATAAAAGTAACCGTTAGCAGCGATATGGTGTACTCTGTATGTTCACATACAGCAAAACAGAAAAAGGGCCGGTTCCCATTAAAGGAAAGTGAAATTTTCGTGTATAAAAGTCGTTAACAGAGCAATTCAAATTTGTACGAAATTGAAATGAAGTGAGAGCAAAAACTTGATTTCTATGCGAATTTTTGTGTGCGCGCTCATACCCATATGAAATTCTGCAAAAATTTAGATACAAATGCACATTCATAAGCACTTATAGACCCTAAAAGGTATACATTTATATATATATATATATATACGCATATGTATAGACAAACGCAAAAATACGTATATAGATTCGTGCGGAATAATTCTAATTTATTTTAGCAGTTCTTTGCTTTGCCTACTGCGGTTTATGGAAATGCCTCTTTGTCTCCGTGAATTTTCTTCGCTTTCAATTGGCAACACTTAGCCCATTCACATCGCTTGTGTTGCCTTTTACTGCTGGCGCCATTTCAACATTTCATTCGAAGCAATATTTCGAAGTACGTACTTTTCTATTCATTGTACGTTTCTTCTTTCTCTTGCTGTAACTTTCCTCCAATTTGTGTTGGCTGGGTCTCGACCTTAATGTTCGGCTTGTTGGCATGCTAAGGTGGCATTCGTCACCATTTAGAACTTTCAGCCTTTTCTGTGTGTTGAGTTAAAATGCTTTTCTAATGTTTTATTTTAGTCTGCTGACGCATTTGTAGAAAGGATATAAATAATTAGTGAAAATGCGTCGTCAGGCGGATGTATAATTTGGTCTGCCTGAGTGAGGATTGCAGAGAAATTTGACCCGACCTCTTTGCTTGTTTAACCTTTTGCTGCTGACAGTTCATTTGACTATTTTTCATTAGCCTTATTCATTTTATTTACTCAATGCTTCGTCTCAGTTCAACTTCCAATTGGCTGATGCTTTGAACGGCGAAGGGATTATAGATGTTTGCTTATTTATTGCTCATTATTGTGTGATTGTGATATGTGTGTGTTTATGTGAGGGATAGCAGTGTGAATTTGCTTTAGTATTGGTATTTATATGTGTGTATTGTCTTGAAAGCACGCTGAACTTCTGCTCTCCTATTCAACTCAGTTGGATGACAACCACCCGTGCGTATGAGTGATTTTTAATTGGTTTTAAATGCTTTCTATGTATTATACCGGCATACAAGAAGTTTATTGGGAGTTTCTTTGAAATCTGTACGATTGGGGGAATATAGCAGGGAATTTAATTGAAATAAAAACCGTTATTTGATGAGGTGCACTTTGATGTCGAGCAAAGTTCTCAATTATTGCTTTATATCCGGTAAAGTGAATGAAAGTGCTTTAATGTATTAAGTAGATCAATAAATTTGTTGAATAGGCGTAGTGAAATTAAATTAAATTAAATTAAAAATTGTGGGTATAATCTCTTGAACAAAATGAAAGAGTCTTTGAAATAAGTAGATATTTTCATGAAAATTGCTATCGAAAATAATACTGCGCTCAAAGCTAATATAAAAATTTGAAATGGTTTAGATTAGTCTGGCTTGGTTTCACAGTAATTATTGAATTAAATGTGAATATCCTTTGCTCTACCACAAACTAAACAGCGGGCTATTCATGGAACAAGAATAAACTGCATTATAGAAGGCAACTTTTTGTTGTTCCATATTGATATACCCCAGACAAATTTACAAAAAAAGTTTAAAATATAGGCACTGATATGTATAAGGAGTTTGGAAGCTGCACGGTAGTTCCTCTTATACTATAAAGGGTGTTACTTTTAGCTGCATGATAATTAACGATAACGATAGCTGAGATGCTCACATTTATGTTTAGTAAGGTTTGGCAAGTCACCACGAATCGTACAATGCCAGGATAATCCTTCCAAATTATAATTATAAATATTTAGTGAAAAAAAATCTGTTCGTGAAGTTTATAGATCACTGGCGGCATCATCGTTCTTTATATATTTCGAAATGTGGAAGGATCTGCCATTACGGTTAATGGCGAAAGCTATTTAGGTGTGCTGAGTGAAAAATTGTACTGAACGAATGGAGCAAGTGACTTGTAGCCACCACGGACATATGCCATATTCAAAAAATAAACGCCATGAAATGATCTACCAGATTCTAATAAAAAAATTCATTCCAACTATGTATCTGTATTGTGTTATAATTTTAAGTTCTCAAGCTTTAAAAAAAAATTAGTACTGAGATTTCCAAATTAATGTTTAAATGAGGTAGACAGAGAACCGAAGTAACCAAAAATAGGAAATATATTGGGTATGGAAAGGAATAAGTTTCCGTCCTTTTTTAGCCAAAGTTATGAATTATTTAAACAGTTAATCAAATTCAATTCAATTAATCAAATCAAACAAAATTAATTATCTGAGGTATGTGCCACTGCAAGTTACTAATTTACTCCATCTTTCAGGCAGCATACGGATTCCTCTGACGAAATTTATTCGAATTCTTTTGACTTGACTCATTAATTGAGTAAGCTTGCGATGCTCTCGTAAGAAGTGAATCGCCCTCTAATAAGGGCTGACTGCATTGATCGGAGCAGATGGTAATCCAAAGTTGAAATGTCATGGGAATACGGCATGTCATAACAGATGAGAGCCTTCTGATTCCATCAGATGCACAACATAACCTTTGAAGCATGAATATTTTTTTCGCTGTCGATGGACCTGGTTCACCTGGCAGGCTCCAACATTTCTATGCTTAGGATTATCATAAGTGATCTATTTTTCATCGCTAGTGACGATGCGATGCAGAAAATTTGTTCATTTCTGCCTTTCAAGAAGTATGTCAAACGTCCCAAACGTCTCTCGATATCCGTCTCCTTCAATTAATGTAGGACCCAGTTACCTGCTTTCTGGACCATCCCCATCACGTGCAAATTTTGGGGAAATAGTTAACATTCCTTATCACAAAAGCAACAATTTTACAAAAATTTGATTCAACACGATTAATCACTAAAATGCAAGGCAGAAATACTAAATATTGTGTGTAATTGCAATACATACATCTGTGCCAATCGTGTAATACCAACTTAAGCTAAGCTTGATACGCACTTATCTTAACCCGTACGAGCCGGCGTGCATGACTACCATTAGGAAGTGTGTAAGTTCAAATGTTAGGAAGAGTATTTTTCTAATAGCGGTTGCTACTCAGCAGGCAAAGGAAAACCTCTAAGTGGATTTCCCCCATGAAAAATTAAAAAAAAAACATTTGCTATTCGGAGTCGGTTTAAAACTGTAAGTCCCTTCATTTGTGCAAAAACATCAAGACGGACGCCACAAATAGGAGGAGGAGCTCGGCCAAACAAAAGTGTATGCGCCAATTATGTTTTTATATGTAATTGCTCTTTTTAACGACTTTTGAGTGAGGCACTCTTCTGAGAATGGATTGAGAGGGTAGATCTGCTACTACAAAAATATTCCTTGTAAATTCTACTGTAGTAGTCTGATCACAGACATTTTTTTTAAGTCGTTTTGTTTAAGATAGTTTTGATAAATTAATTGCACATTTGGGAAAAATATTTGAATTTTAGATACTCGTGAAAAACAAATTTGACCCTCTAAACTTTTACTCTATTTTACAAACTTGGTCAAGGTGACATTTTCTCTCTTATAAGCGCTTGTTCGTGTACAGCAACCACTATTGGACAGTGTATCAATTGGTTATGTAAAGGCGGTTATGAAATATGAAGCGGAAAGCAAACTGCCAATGAAAGCTGTGCTGGTCCTGATTCCATAATTTTGGTTCTATTTATGCTGTTTCTTTGAGGAAAATGAGGGTAGTTTCTTCAATTTTCCCATTACTTCTGGGCTTATGGGAGCATCTTCGGAGCCGCATAGGGTTGATATGACAAATCAACCATGGGCCCACTTTTTCGCTTTTCAGTGAAACCATCAGGCAATAGTGAAGCGCACTAAAGCATGAATTAAAACAGAAAACAAAATTTGTAAATTAAAGCTGTTGTTAATAAAAAAATATATGCAATAATTCCACGTTTATCCAATTATTTATGTATAAACTTATGTTAACGCACGCATTTATTCAAATGAGTTGTCAGTTTCACGCAATTTAAATTAGTAATAAATTTTGAACAGCTGCAGAAAAAGTAGCCGAAATATTGCGCATTTTTCAGTGCATGAAAAGAGTATAGCTTTTCGTGCAAATGTTGTGGAAGTGAACTCATATTTCATGGCAAACATTTTTTTTATATATTTGATGTGCTTATTTTGCGCAAAATAGAATGCATAAAAAGAAACTGAAAATTAACTGCACTGCCAAAAGTATTTATTTTCAATAAAAAATAGTTAACCCATTTTGCTCTAACTGTATGCTTTACATGGATACAGCATTAAACAACTATAACAATAGGTCTCGTTGACAAGTGTTGACAAGTTATTTGTTTCTTATTTAATTTTGTTATGAAAACATAGTTTATTCTTTTACAAAAATCAAATAAATCCAGCTTAAAACAGTGCGAAAATTAGAAAAAAAATGATCGAATTTCCATCCATATAAAAAATCCATACAAACGTCGAGCAGTCGTTATACCGAGAAAAAGCTCAAGGCCGCCAGAAAAAACACAAAAAAAAAAAATTGTCAAAAATTTACGCGCTGTTTGAGTTACTTGCATACTTGGATATTCAAATTGAATTTGCTACAAAACTGCGTACTCAAAATTGTTAACCAAATTCTGATTAAAAAGTTCGAAATTTGGATGGAAAGTCTTAGATTTTCTTTTGAATTTGGATAATTTTTTGTAGAAGAATAAACTATATTTTCATAAAAACATTATTAATTATAAGAAAGAAAGAATTGTCAAAGTTTGTCCTTAAGCCAGTGTACATATTGTAAAGTTAAAATTGCATATGTGTAGGTGTGCAACGAATGTGAGTCGGTGTGGTATTAAAATTTGACAGCATTTGCAAAGTAGAAAGGATTAAAACAACAATGCATTATGGTTTAAACTTTTCGCAAATTACTGCCTGAAATCCTGCTGATGACTGCCGTAAAGTATGTTTGTCACCTTGAGAGCTGTTCGTAATGCCCGACGTGGCGTATGAGTGATGTGAATGAGATTACATACGTGGTTGATCTTGATGCGCTTGTGGTTGTTTGTTTGTGTGTAAAAAGGCGTGTGAACGTAATTACAACCTCGAGCCTTTTAACTTTCTACACTCAACTGAGAATTGTTCAAATAAATGTCGAGCAAGCAGGTTATGTGCAATTGTTTTTTACTTTATTTTAAATCCTTTGAGTTATATAAAAAAATGTCTAAAAATGATTAACTAAACTAATTAAAGTAGTCAAGATTTTTTACCAAATGAGTATACAAATTTAATAATTATAAAAGCTATTTTATTGTTCATTCAGTCTCAAGCCAATGTTCAAATCCTATTAATATAATCCTTCTTAATTGAAACTTTTTCAAGATTTATATTATGTCATGCCATATATTTTTATAGGGTGTTTCAATAAAATGCCTTGGGGTTTTTGAAATGAATTAATTATTGCATTAAATATAACGGCGAAAAATAAATTCATTAATGTCTGCCCCAGAAGATTTCTTGGCACGAAATCTTACCTTTCAAATGTACTCTCGCATAATCCAGATTATTAAAGCGATTTATTTTAAAACCAAAGTATTTTTTTTTATTTAAGCTTAAAACCAGCTAAAATATACTGATAGTTTTTTTGCGCTGTTTCAACGTTGAAACTAACAAAATGAAAATTGTTCGAAGCGCCGTTTTGTTTTGCGATTGAGGATACCCTCGTCCCTGTAGGTATAAAAAATTGACAAGTTCATTTTCACCACCTTCACTTGAGGCCAGTTTTGCAGAATCAAGTAAATTTGGCAAGTGTCTGGAAGCATAAGAATCACTTGGTGCCTAGACTGTGTTACAAATACAACATTCCCTTACAGAAGAAGGAAAAGGGAGTAGTGATGAGTATAAGTGCGGTTAGCGGAAGGCAAGTCCCACATTCTTGGGCTTGCAATTTCTTGTGCCACATCTAGATCTAGAATAGAACAACAATAAGGCAATTGTGTGAAGGTTCAAATGTCCAGTTTGTTTAAGGGCATGAGATGAACCAAGTGAACTGCTAGCGTTAAGGTTATTTTAAAGCTGGTGCTGATTGCAGCATTAAAACGAACAAATTAGAGGAAATACTCAGGCGAATGACTCACAAAGAATATACGGGCAATAAATTTACAAAAATCAACACATCTTTTAAGGAATAATTGATTTTCCAGTGAAAGTTTTACTCTTTAATGCACTAAAATTTAATGAGCTATGAAAGTGCATATCCAGAATTTTTTAAATTTCTGATTAAATGTTGAAAATTCGGATGATAATTTTTAGAAATTTTTACAATTTTTTCTTCAAGCTTTTCAACTTTTATATGCATCTATGGTTTTTGTAGAATAATAAATTATATTTTTATAAAAAATTATCGATACAAATTTAGCGTGAAAAATATTGCGCTATATAAGAAAGTTGAAGTGACCTAGTTGAGTTAGCACAAACTTAAAAATTGTAATTAATTATTCTTCTACTCTTACGCTGTTTGAGCTGTGTTCACACTTCTCACACATTTGCTCACGTGCATATATAACAATTCTGGTATTCTTTTCTGCTGCTGTTTTCAACAAGGATTAAGCCTACGCCTTTTTAATGTTTAATATGCCGCAGTAGTAGTTTGCTTTTGTTGTCAACCACCAAACAAAAGCGATTTTTATTCCATCTCTCTTTTCATATATTCCAAATGCCATTTTTATTTTTATTTCGAAAAAGTTTGTTCGGTTTGTTGGCAGATAAAATAAAATTTTAAATTCTTACCACAGCCTCCATACATATGCGCATACACACGTAAACATATTTTCGGTCAGCGCATTGCATTGTGACGTCCAAATGAAAATTTTATAGAATTTAAATTTCCATAAAACTATTTTGATGGAAAGAAAAATCGTATCGTAATACCTTGGCAACCTTGAATGGTTGAAAAATTCCTTTTTTTCATAACTGTACTGTTTGGTCGCTCGTTATTCTGATACTTTGAAAGTGAATTTTAATTGCGCTTAACACGCCACTTACCTCACTACAGGTGTGAATTGTTAACCACACACTTTTCCACGAATTCACGCTTTCCAACAAAAGTGCTGTTGGACGAATTACATACAAAAGAACATAGCAGTGGAAACTGAACTGCCCCACAAAATATGCATTAATTTTTGCACCACAAAAGATTTTAAGCTTTTTAAAGCAGCCATAGCTGGAAGCTGGAAGCTATGAAAAGTATTGAAAATAAAAGCGAAAAAAAGCAAATTAAATAATGAAGATTGAGAATAAAAGATATACCAGCATAGCGCACAGTAAATACTACAAGCACACACTTAAGCTGTGAAATCGAAAGGTATAAAAAATGCTAATCTCGTCTGAGCAACATAAAAATTGCCCTTTGAAATTTGCCCTTCGCTGCTGCTCTTCTGTGGCGTAAAACTTGAGTTAGTTGTGGTAATCGCTGTACCAGCTACATAAGCCCTATCACTGTCAGTCGACAAAGAGCATACTCCGCTGACCTC